>NQLW01000100.1:848423-878944 GCA_002312845.1 Kalanchoe fedtschenkoi
ACATACTCATGAGATGGATAGTTGTCTTTATTAGTTACATAGACATTCATTATTTTAATTAATATTCTCCAGTTTAATGGTGATAATAACTGAATAGTATTATATATTCCTTAAGTATAATTAAATATTATTTAATGAATTTATTATTTATTTTTTTAAAAATAACTTTAAATTTTTATGATTTTTAAAAACTATTTTTAATTTGAGGATTTTTCAAATTTTAAAAATTTAATGACTTTTTAAAAACATGTTGAGTTTAAAAGTCCTAAATAATTTTTAATTAAAAGATGGCAAAATTGCGTCCTTTAGTGCGAAAACACATCACATACTCCTAGCACAATCACTCTTCCGTGCTTCGTGAGCATCTACTCCCGTTTACGACATCGTTTTGATTTTGATGAAAACGACGTTATTTTACATTTTACACATTAAACACACCGCACAACTAGTGAATATAGAAGCAAAATTGATGAATATTCACCAGTTGTGCTTCTACATCACCAGTTATATATATAAGCACAACTGATGAATATAGAAGCAGAACTGATGAATATTCACCAGTTGTACTTCTATATTCACCAGAACTGATGAATATTCACCAGTTGTGCTTTTATATTCACCAGTTATATATATAATCACAACTGATGAATATAGTAACAGAACTGATGAATATTCACCAGTTGTATTAGTATATTTAATGTGTAAAATGTAAAACGGCATCGTTTTCATCAAAATCAAAATAACATCGCAAACGAAATTATCCATTTCCGTAATACCCAAGAACTTGCGCTCCTAGCAGCAGCAGCTACTCACTAACTCCTAGCAGCACAAAGCATGCCTAAAACCCTGACTTTCCAGAAGCTTCTACTCAACTCGTGGCTAGCGTTCACCTACTCATCTAGCGGCGCACATCCCGCCACGTGTCCCTCATCCCACGTGATTGTCCTACGTGGCAGTTCTCCTGAAAATGATTCTTCGTAGCCTCTCTCCCTCTTGCTCACCTTGTTAGGGCATTGCTGCCAACTGAGTTCAAATCGGAATTCACATTTACCGGCAAATTGTATATGGAGGGAGATCGCGGTGGTATGGCTGATGCGAAGATGGCGGAAGACGAGGAGGAGGTGGTGGTGGACGCGGATGTAGTGGTTGGAGGGTGTGGGAGGAACAGATTGGTGTTTATGTGGGGGTATCTACCTGGAGCTTCCAGGCAGAGAGCTCCGCTGCTGTCTCCGGTGAGTGTTCGGCTGCCGCCGTCGCCGACGGCTGGGTTTTCCTGGAGAGATGTCTGCGGCGGGGGCTGTGGATTCGCCATGGCGATATCTGGTCAGTCTCGTTTTGAGTCTACTGATTGGTTTGGAAAAAATGTAGCTTATTTCGGTTCATGTTGCTGTGGGTATTACTATTAGGTTGGGAGCAGCTTTGCCAGCTTTTCTTTCGGATTCCATGAGCAAGTTATTGCTTAGGTCTATGAATGTAGCTAAAAGCTTTGACTGGAGATGTACTTGAATTGACAGTTGCTCCGTAGTATTTTAGTTGTTAGGTTTCTAATTCAGCTTTTCACAAGTTAGTTTTCGCGTAACAGTTGTGCTTTGTTTCAATTATGTTATTCCAGAGTATGTTTTTGCTTTTGTTTGTCATAGTGGTTATAACACCTTTTTGGTAGATTCATTAAGTTTGGGGTCTTTCTTTAGCTAAATTGTAGCTTACTCAAAACATCTATGGAAAAACCAATTCTTCTTGACTTGAGATGAAATGTAACTGTTTCTTTTTTTTACCTTTTGATCTTTGAATTCATTTTTGTTGACAATCAGACACTGGCAAGCTCATTACTTGGGGTTCAACGGATGATCTTGGTCAATCTTACGTAACTTCTGGAAAACATGGGGTAAGTACTGGAAGTAATTACCTCATTTGAGTTCTCTAATGGTTTATTTATCAGCTATTCATTTTTTGTAGGAAATTCCGGAACCTTTTCCTCTTCCAACAGAAACTTCAATAGCGAAGGCTGCAGCTGGTTGGGCTCACTGTGTAGCTGTAACAGGTATCTGGTACCCAATTCCAAAGTTTCTACTCATATATGACTGGATCAAACTTATAATAAATGATCCTATGTTCGGGACTAATATTTTACCACGGTGTGAGACATGCATGATGACTCCTCTTTCCAATACAGAGCATGGAGAGGTTTATACATGGGGATGGAAGGAGTGCGTACCTTCTGGTAAGGTTGTAGGAGACTCAGCTACCAGTGGTGTTCAGGAGAAAGATATCTATGATCGAACAAATCTATTCCTCGGTGAACAAGGTGCTTATCACAGTAGTTATAGTCATTGAGATAGATTATTCTCTTCTACATAATAGATCGTGGACATAATTTGTTTTAGGGTCATTACTCACAGTGAGCCCTCGCCCTCAGACCTCAAAAGTAGTCGGCGGTTCTGGTTCTGACGGTCGAGGGGGTAGTGATGATAATACAAAGAGAAGAAGAGTTTCTGCTGGAAAACAGGCAGCTGAGAGCTCAACTTCTAGTGAAGAAAGCCTTTCAGCACAGCCATGTCTGGTAACCCTACATATAGGAGTACGGATAGCTACAGTTGCTGCTGGTGGGCGCCACACTTTAGCATTATCAGGTCGTAATCTCCCACCCTGATTAAATTTATAACTGATTAGTTGTCTGTCTAGTTGCATTTGTGAATAGTATAAATAAATTTGTAAATCATGAAACCAAGTTTTAAGACGCTCGACTTATACTACTGCTCTGAAGTTTCAGATGAAGGACAGGTGTGGGGCTGGGGTTATGGGGGAGAAGGGCAACTAGGCTTGGGTTCTAGGATTCGTATGGTGTCCTCTCCTCACCCGATTCCCTGCATTGAGCTGTCTACATATGCCAAAGATAGATCGTCAACTCTTTCAAGGGCCGGCACACATTTGGAGGGACAAGGATTTCGAGTTCCAGGAAATTATATCAAGGGAATCGCATGTGGAGGGAGACATAGTGCAGTGATCACAGGTTAGCGGTTTTTGGTGGGTTTGTCGAAGTCTGAAGCTGAGGCAGACTGAAGCTATGTAAATTTAAGGAACTTATTCACATTTGCCCAAGTTGAAATTGTGTTAACTCTGAATTGCTGAGTTGAATTCAGTATTCTTGAATCAAAAATCTCAAGAGATCACTGATTTTTCTTATTGGCTCTTGCCCTTGCAGATGCTGGGGCTTTGCTAACTTTTGGCTGGGGACTCTATGGTCAGGTATACTATGTTATATCTGTAATTGGGTTCTTGGTTTCGTAGAAATGTTGATGCTATATTTATATCATGGATTCCTCAATTAGGAAGTAAAATACAAAAAGATGTACAATGAACTTGTTTGAACGTGTAGCCGTGATCAGTCACCCTTGAGTCTTGAAAGCAGGATGTCGTTGCATGGAAGACAATGAATTGTTCCATGGTGAGGCTCAACAGGGTGATTTAATATTCCAAGATATAAACATTTCAGTAGTGGTACTCTAATGTGGCACTCACTCTTCTCTTTTATCATGAGTAAAAGATCAAAGTCCTTCTGAGATGTTCTGTGATAGCATGACGCTCTCACATGCATCATGTCCCTTTTAATGTCGCCAGTCTGCTAAATGTGCTCTCCATAGGAAGTTGTTGTAGAGAAAGCCAACTTGATAAAACGAATGTAAATCGATTGATATATCATATCACATCTTAGCTTTTCTCTCACATATCTGAGATTGTCTTTGTTATATATGCGCCATTGTGTCTCATCGAAGTATTCTTGCATATCAGTTCAAGTGAAGAAACATCTAGTATTGATATTACAAGTCTTCTGTCATGTCTTCATGCCAAGTTTGAAACAAATCCATTCAGGGACACGTGCCATAGTTGTATGTCTCTGAAATGTATCTGCTTTTTGTTGCTATCAATCATCACATCTGGAATTAAGCTAGGAGTCTACGACTATATTATTGTCATGTTGACAGCTTGAGGAGGACTATTAAGTTTGTAAGCAAGGTGGGGGAAAACACATAATACATCCATGTGAAATGCTATGGTTTGTTGCTCAGAAAATGATTGAATCAATGTTGCATGTCCCTATTTTTCACTAGTTATAGGTACACGACTCACTAGCTTTTGAGAAATCTCACCATTCCCTGTTGTCGGTTCCTTACTATTTGAATGCTTTTGGTGTGTGTTGTATTTGTTAACATTATAAGTTTGGTTGTTCACTCCATCGTTTTGGGAGGTTATATGGTTCTGTGTGTGTCAAGTTTTGTTTTGAGAGTGAATTTTTATTTTTAATTAGTTGTAGCCAAGAGCTGACTAAACCATTAACTGCTCTAAGGATCAATTTGTAGGTAAAATATAAAATGACGGAGCTTAGAGCACCATATGTTGAAGATGACGTTCTTCTAGCAAGGGATAACACAATTTATGACCTTTTATATATCGACTATTTTATTTTTTTTTGTTATTCTGGTATAACTGTATTGTTGCATAATCAGTTATAGGGTGATGATGCAATATGTATTTGCTTCTGCGTTTTTGTGGTGCAGTGCGGACAAGGGAGCACGGACGATGAACTGACTCCCATTTGTGTCTCTTCGTTGCTTGGCATCCACATTGTGGGAGTGGCTGCAGGCCTGTGGCACACAGTTTGCATTTCTGCTGATGGCGATGTCTACTCATTTGGTGGTAATCAGTTTGGACAGCTAGGAACTGGTGCAGATCAAGCTGAGGTATCAAAACTTCAGGTCTCTTTCTTGCCACCGCAATAATTACCAAAAAATAAAAATTGGTACTTGTCTAAGCTTGGGAAACAGCCATTTGAGCTGCAGAGTATGAACTTGTTGTCCCTCTCTACCAGAGAGTGCTAAGTGAGTTTGAATGTATATAAGATTTGATATATCAGAGAGTTATAAAAAATAAATCATCTAACATTGTTTTTCCACTGTATTAGGTTCTACCCAGGCTTTTGGATGCTTCCAGTTTAGAAAACGTTCATGCAAATGGGGTATCTTGCGGAGCTCGACACAGTGCTGTTATAACAGGTATTCTGTGAATTTGTCTTTACTTGCCTACTCATTTCCTATTAATGTTGGTGTGGTAGTTGCTATGTATCTGGAGTGATATAAGTCAATATATAAAAGGCTGTGAATTTGTCTTTACTTGCCTACTCATTTCCAGAAAAGACTGGCTTAGTTGTCTGATGTCTGTGTCTATTGAGGCACTCCACAGTGAGAATGTTTGTGGTAGTTGCTATGTATCTCGAGTGATATAAGTCAATGGCAAATAGTTTGGTAACAGAAGTTTTACTATGTTATAAAGACTTAATGGTATCTGATATTTGTTTGCAGAAGAAGGCCAAGTATTCAGCTGGGGGTGGAACAAGTATGGCCAGGTACTTACGACGAAAGAGATCCAAATCAATTGGCCACGTCAAATTTTCCTCTGACTAAATGTGCATTTAAGCTGAAACACCTAATCTTTATTTGATGTGATACAATGTAGCTTGGGTTGGGAGATGTGGCGGATCGCAACAGCCCATGCCAAGTTAAAATTGATGGTTGCATACCGAAGAATGTGGCATGCGGATGGTGGCACACGCTTCTCTTAGCAGAACCGACTTGAGCTTTCAAAGTTGTAGTTTGAGCCGTCACATTTTTGTTAGGCCAGTAGTTCCATCAGCGCCCCACCACATTGATCGTGTCATGTCGTGTGTAAACAAAAGTCAGTCATATGTACATACCCATCATGTCGTCGTGTTAGGCTCACCGAAACAAAAATGTAATGCTTGTGTAACCAACCATTCTTTGCAGCTGCCCAGCTTTTACGACAGTGGTCTTTATGTATTCATTTGGTAGTCGAGGACTACAGTACATACGAAAAGGAAAAATGGCGGATTGAGCCATTATATGTAAGAAAAATGGAGATGGTGATGTAGTTACTACTAGGTTGGTAATGATCCATTTAAATTATTTATAGTTTTCCCGAACATGACTTCTCCATTAACCCTTTTGTTTTATTCTTATTTCTCTTTTTCACCTTATTTTCCCAACACTTATTCTAACTTCATTCTCATTTTCCACAGATTATTGATGACCCGTTGAGCTTGAAAATTGTTAATGATTTTTTCTTTTTAATTTGGAAAAAAACACTCATAGTGTGTTTAATTTAGGGAAAAGAAAAATATGGGGGAAAGTGAATTTCTGTGTAATTTATCTCATATTTTTTTATTTTATTTGGAGTGAAAAATTCATTGTAAAGTGCTCAATACTCTTTGTTTTGTTAAAATTTTTCATTTCATTTTCCAACTAATTCTCTCTCCACTAACTTTCTCTAAACCAAATAAGAGATTTTTTTCCATTTTCTCTCAAATTTTTCTTTCTCTCAAATTTTTCTAAACCAAATATAGCCTCATAGTATGTTTGGTTTAGGAAAATTAAGGAGGAAATGAAAATGAGAGAGTAAATTTTGTATGGAATTCATCTCATTTTCCTTTGTTTGGTTGGGGGTGGAAAATTCATGAGAAAGTACTCAAACAATCTTTCTTTTGTTAAAATTTTTCATCTCATTTTCAATTTAATTTTCCTCTCATAGCTTTTCCGAAAATCAAACATGAAATTCCTCCCCATTTTTCTTCAAATTTTCCTTTTCCTCAAAATTTTTATAAATCAAACACAGCCTAAAAGTGGTTTTGAATTACCACTACATTCACAATTACATTTCGAAGTATTGAAAAAGAGTGCAATAAAAATTGGACTTGTGATTGTTTTAATATTCATTGAGTTTGATTCATTAATTACAGCTGATCTTATGAAATTTGTTGAGGATAAAAGTCGATTGAGCATGAAAAGACCGCCGTTTTATTTATCTAAATAAAACTTCATTATTTAAGTTAATGACAGAATGATGTAGTTTTATCGCAAGAGTTTGATTCTTATAATAATATTAGTTTAGAAGTGCAACTGTAAATTTACTATACAAAATTCATCCAACTTTTTTTCTTACACTATTTCTCGACAATTTGAGTACTTCGGACCATAATTGAGCAAGTGATGATAGTTTAAACTTCCTTTTATTATTATTTTTTTGTTTTTTTATCTTCTATTTGAGGCACAATTTTTTTCTTTCTTCTTCTTGGATTGCGCAGCATCCACATTTGAGAAAGTATATCATTATCAAGTAATGAAGAAAAAAATTTATGTTTCACAACTGCAAAAAACTATATCGTATTTGGTCGTGATGATGTGAAGCTATACAAAATGTTGAAATCGGTATATCCATCTACCATGGAAGGGTGAAGATTGTAAACTATATATGTGATGTCAACACAAGAGATTTATGTTGATAAAAAAAATAAGGATATTGATTGTTCCATACTAGACTTGGTCATATTAGTTATAACATCCTCCGGAAAAATTTTGAATGGATCCTCAGTGAATGACTTTCTCATATTGAAATTCAAGATGGAATCGGATATGCTAGTGGTTAGTATGGAAATCAAAAAGCATGTCAATTACCATATAAGGAGACACGATTAAAAAAAAACGTCGTTGGAGTTAATTCACTCACATGTATTTTGCTCATTCAAACAAGTGTATGTAAATGGCTATAAATATATGATTACTTTTATTGTTGATTAATGAGATATGTTTGGATTGATTTCAGGAATGCGAAATTAAATATTTTTTAGTAAATTTTTTGCATTTCGAGAGGGGCTGAAAAGGACATGAGAATTAGTTTCATTGTTTATGCAGTGATAACAGATGAGAGTTCATTTTTGGAGAACTAAAAGTATACTTATAATAAGATAGAATAAGTTGCTAGTTGATATGCCCTAATACACCACAATATAGAGGAGTTAAAGATATGCCCTAATACACCACAATATAGTGGAGTTAAAGATAGAAAGAATCAACATTTTGCATAAATATGTGAAAGCATGGCATATACCAAAAATGTTACATCACATTTTTGAGCCAAGTGTTTGAAGACTACAACTCACGTAATTAACTAATTGCCTCAAGTAAGATTAGAGTTTTTTTCTCAATTTTAAAATTTTAGGATCTGAATCTCTCAGTGACATGATTTATAGAGTGTTTGGTTGTGCTTGTTCCAGACCATCTTTGAGCAACATTTGACAAGAAGATCATATGATGAATCTTTGTCATGTATGATCTTCAACAAAATGGATGAAAGTGTTGTGATCCTACAATTAGCCGTTGTTATCAAAGAATGTCTTATATGATGGAGCTTCTTCTTAGCGCTCAACACAATTAGTTGTGTTGCCTGACTCTAAGGAGATAGAAGATAAGTTTAAGGAGACACACGAGGAGAAATAATTTATGAGGATCTGGATAAAGAAATTATAGAGTCAAAAATGAGGAGGTGATAAGTGTTGAGTCACCTAAGCTAATGAAAAATATGTGAGAAAGTATAGTACATTGTGATATGTTAAAAATGAAACTTATGGTCGTTTGGTGAGAATAGATATACTACTATTCCTAAATTTCACAAGGTAAAGAGCATAAGAAAGCATAATCCAAAATATGTAAACGTTGTCACAGTAGATGCCAATAGGGTCAAGGGACCATCAACTTATGAAGTATCGGTTAAGAATATCAAATGGAGAAAAATAATGGACGAAGAGATTGACCCATTAAATTAAAAAAACATAAATATTAGCACCATTGCCAAAAATTACAACTTATCATACGTAGATGGGTGTCCAAACTGAGGACGCAACCATACGATTCAATAGATAAATAAAAAGCATGCCTCATAGCTAGATTTTCTCAATAATCATTTGATGCAAAGTCTTCTGTCAAATATCATTTGATTCAACATTGTTATAGATAGATGCAAATTCTCTTTTAGTCTTTTGTTAGTGTAACTTACTATAATTGGTATTTTTGGATATATTTTTCTTGAATTGATATTTTAGAATGGTAATATGGAAGAAAACCATAGATTGACTTTCTATGATTAAATGACTTATATATGCACAACTAAGAAGATAAAAGAGAGGTTTAAATTTAGTTTTGTTACACAATTTGAAGAGATGTTTAATTGTGCATGCAATATGAAACTATTTTAGATGTTCGATGATAAATATATTTTTTTAGATGTGCATTTTTGTTTCGCATGTATTTTTATGCCATGATTATATAGCGTGATAATTTTTCTCTAATATATGACTTTTAGTAGTTATATGATTATTATGAATTTGTATTTAATAATTGAATGATTAACAAATAGACCGAATGATTAACAAATAGACAGTTAGTGCAAACTTGTATTTCTAATGACAAATAAGGATGATAATATAAATCCATATGTTCTCAATTATTTTGGAATAATTACATATTAAATATGTCAAAGTGGTGAGAGTCTTAAATATTTAAACAAATTCCCTCATAAAGATTCTTGTATATTCATTTCGCTTATTGTGTATAAAATGTTTAATTACATATCATTATGAGGCGTTTATGGAACTTTTATTGTATGACCAAAATGTAATATACTTTTAGGTGTGAAAGAAATTTATCTAGCATCAGAACTTATAAATATTTGATTTGTTCATAATATGAATTTATTTTTTGAATAGAAACTATATATTTTCTCTCAGTTTGTTCCCAAATCGCTTATTAAACATATCACAACCTAGAAAATTTTAGCTTTTTATTTCTAAAAAATTAATGTAGGACATGCGCGGACAACAGGTGAGATAATATGAGAAAAATGATTAAAGTTAAATATTATGAATTATTTGTAATATACATGATGGCACGAAATGTGTATACTTAGCGTTTTGTTACAGTCTGTTTCATTTATATTATGGATCTGTAGTGAAATGGGTTACATCATGACATCAGTGGCGGACGCATATATAGTTGAGTGGGGTCAGACGACCCCGCTCAAAAAATATTTTTGTTTTTATTTATATAATATTTTAAGTTATGAAATTCAAAAATGATTTATTAAATTATCTAAAAATTAAAATGACCCTCCAAAATTAAATAAATATTAATAATATACCCACTATTTGTGATTATTTTATAACTGGCCCCTCTACTGGATCCGCCCCTGATGACATGGCATGTCTAAAATAAGTAAGTGTCGCAGATGAACACTTAATATCAAGTTCGTATAATAGTCCGAAGGATGGAAGGATAGGTTTTGATTTGAGACCGTGAAGGAGGCCCTATATGACATGGAATCATGACTACATTTTAAAGTTCTTTGAATCCTCTTTAAGTTTGCAAAAGCTTATATAAAGATAAATAATCTTATAATATAAATATTTATATTTTTATAGATAAGACAATTCTCATTATATGATTTGATTGATCCCCATTCATTCATTAAGGACGTGGAAGTGTAAGTATAGAAGAAGACTCATTTCTTCATGTCATTCAAGAGTTATATATCAAATATTTGTATTTGTCTCTTTAAAGCTTCAATATATTTTCTCTCATTCTTGAATATCTGAATATTCCTTTCTCTCTAAATGTTATAAATGGCCCGACTGATGACTATTTTTCCTTTCTCGAGTCTTAGATGAAGCACCTTTTAGAAAATAAAAATAAATGAATGAATTGATAGAAAATTAATATCAATGGTCCAAACTCGGATTCTTATGTTTGGAATTAATTAGTCTACGTCAATCAGAGACTCTTGTGTAACGCTCACATTGTATGACATTCACTTACATGAATTATAATTTTTTTATAGAGTTCAAATTTTTGTACTCATAGATTTACAACAAACAGTTGATAGAACTCTGATTCAGATGAACCAAAAAAGATAGTAAGTGTGGGAAAAAAATTATAGTCGAGAGCAAGGCATTTGATCTCGGTTGTGAGCTTAAGACTGATAGTTTTTTACTTCAGAGTAAAACTAAATTTTTATGATCTCCCGTTATAATAGTTGGATGACACCACTACAATGAAGAGTATATCTCGCTTTGTTTTGTTAATAAGTACTATAAGAAAAAAAAGAGTATCATCACCCTTACTTAAGGACATTTTATTGAATAAATCTGTAAAGTAAGTTTGTGTCATGTCACGTTAGATTTGTGTCATACAAAATCACTATCCTGTAAATCTTCTTTTCATAGACTTTTTTATCCCACTTTGAATAAACTTTTTATACAACTATGTGCATAGGCCCACATATCATATTTCCTTTTTATATTTTTTTTTCATATTAAAACAATTATCAATTTGCTTTAACCTTAAAGTCGGGCCCAATTCATCTTAACATAAGCGTCCACATGTAAGTTAATTAACTTTAAATATAACTGTAAACATCATTTATAATTTTAAAACGTTGTCTAAAGACTGACAGGATTTTCATAAAAATAATTTAATGTATAGACAGCGTATATACATCTAAAATATTCTTCCTGACATGAGACGGTACTTATAATTTTAAAACGTCGTCTGCACTTTTACACGACATTTTAGAGTTATAAGTCTTTCATGAAGCACATCATACAAATATACAATGTGTCAGAATTATATAAATCATTCATTGAAATGAAGCGTCAGATAAAATTCATAATTTAGCATACATCTTTCATAAATCTTCATAGAAGATGCCTAAGTGCATGTTTGGTACACCGTACATAATAATAAGGTATTATTAATACTCGTATAAATAATACCACCTATTGAGGAGGGTATTATTAATACGAATTTTTAAAGATAAATTTTCTCCCGCCTACATTAATAATAGTTATTTTTATTTTGAACCAAACACATCACCATAGTATTAATAATCTCATCCCGTTTCGAATATATGCTACCAAACATTTACTAAGCGGATTTGGAAAATTGTTGTCATGAATCACATGTCATGGGGGTAATGCATGTCTCAGTGACTTGGGATTAGATCAAACTTAAAAGTGAAGTCAATGACGTGATTTGAGCAAAGACATTTTCTAGGCCGGAGGTGGGTGGGGGTGTTGGGATCCACTCAAAGTGGAGTGGTGGATTCAGATCGGCAAACTCGGTTTTCTGTGTATTTCTTCGAATTTCGCGTTTCAAAAGTTGCCTCTTAACCGGACGCGTTTTTTTCTTCTGCAATTTACATCGTGCAAGTCAAAGTACGTACACAGCGGTTTCCCTTTTTTAAGTTTCAATTTGTTGAATTGATAAATTCTTCACACACAAAAAAAAAAACTTTCTTGGAATTGGAAAAACTTTGCAACTGACTTAAAGTGCACACGAACGCGAAATAAATAAACTGAACTGAATCTCAATTCATATGACGTTTCACTAGAGATTTGAAATGGTTTGAATAGAAATCTATATATATAACATTATGGCGTCTGTCGCCCTCCCGAACCGAATCGATTTGGTTCGGTTTGAAATGTTAAAAAATTATTCAGTTTGAAACGGATTGGTTCGGTTGGGTTTGAAATATCGGTTTAAAATCGGTCGGTTCAGTTCGGTTTGAAATGTTAAAAAATTATTCGGTTCGGTCCGGTTTGAAAGTTAAAATTATAAAAAACCGATGATTAATAATTTAATTTGACTTTTAATTTTTCTCGAACTAAACCCGTCAGATCGACGGGTACCTTTACTAGTTATTATATATATAAAAAAAATATTGTACACGCATGCGGTTAAAATTTTCTAACGTGGATTGTATCCAAATTTATGGTTTTAATTTTAAAAACTCAGAAATAAGGTCATATAAGTTGGTTGAAAGATAAGACATAATAACATCATTTTACTTCTTCTTTTTCATTTTAAGAGTTATAAGATTTTAATATTTTACACGGTTAGATTTATTGGGGTTTTCAAATATTAGAATTTTCATATTTGTAGGGATTTTTGGGTTTTCAAACACTTGAGTTACCCTAAACCCCATCAACTTTTAGGATTTTGAGTTTAATTTTGTAAGATTTAAGGTTTAAATGTATATAGGACTATACCCTAAGCACACTAAAATGAAAAAAAATTAACAAAATAATGTTATTATATTTTATCTCTCACTTAATTTATAGAGAGTGTCACTTCATATCTGATAAAACAAAATAAAAAGAATATTAAATAACACATCAAATCTAGACAAGAGATGAAACTTCTATTGTTTTCAACCATTAGTATTTAATCGACACATAAAATTAACACTTGACGTGAAGAATTTTACAATTTGTTACAAGTTTGATATTTACTGAATTTATATCTATCCACATATTGATTCAGATTTAATTTTAATAAATTATACAATTACTTTTGGCACAAATAATTGATACCGTTTTATTAAAATGACATATTAATATTTTTTTAACTATATATCTTATTTCTTTTTATAACATTTCTCAATATGAAAATAATACATAAAAACTTAGTTGAAATTTAAATTGTACCAATAACCAACAACTAACATATGAAATCCAACAAATTGTCATTCTATTCTCTTTTATTTTTAAAACTGAATAAAACTAATAATTTATATTAGAAAAAATGTTGAAAATTACCTGATCAAGGACGAAGGTGATAATAATGGTTGGGAAGAACTTTATAATCTAAACTTTGATTTTTTATTTTTTAAAATTATACAAAATGGAACTTGAATTAAATTTTAGTAATTTTTATAATTGCTTAAGAATTTTAATTTTAATTTCATAAATTAATTTCATGACTTAAAAATAAAAATTACTTATTTGAATAGGAAGAAAATAGTATCTAAGTGACAGGATAAAGCAAAAGTGAGTCAGATGCATCGTACCCTAAATTAACTCCTGTGGACAGGACACGTGTCGAGCGAGCTATAAGAGTATCTATCAGCTCTCAACTAAACTTGATGGTATTAATTGATCACTTTTTTTATATATATTTAAAGATAAAAAAAGTGCTTATGCATAAATTTTACATGTAGAATATTAGTACCCAAAAACAACTGGTATGATCAAGAGGTATTGAATCTCTCTCTCCATCTATTGCGAGGCATTTTTTTGGCTTCAGTTTGATTTCTCTAAGGCTCTGTTTGGCTTGAGGATAATGATTGGAAATGGAAGATAAAATAAAAAGTTAGATGAAATTATATATTAGGTTTATGAAAAATAAGAGAAACGATAAATGTGGTGAAATTTTTAATTAAATTTCAAAAATACTTTAATATTTTTCACATAATTTTTCACTCCTATTAAACAGAAGGAAAATAAATAAATTAATTATTTGGAACTCATTTTAGTTTTCTTCTCACTATTGTAAACCTAATATATGATAAGAGTAAGAAGATTTTCGTCAGATTTTTTTCATGTGCATGAGAATTTATAAAATTATTATTCATATTTATTTTGGGAAAAAATATGAGGTGAGAATTCATAACTTTTGCTATTTTTATTTTCATTTTATGAGTTGCAAGGTTTTTGTTTTATTAGGATGTCAGAATTATAAAATTTTAAATTTTTGAGAATTTTTTAGTTTTGAAGAATTGAAGTGCCTTTTAAGTCAATTTGTTTATGTATTATAAAATTGCTAAGGTTGACCCTGCTTTTGATAAATATGTGCAGGCACAAAACTTGCTTCCTTGTCAACGAGCTCCCTCGCAAAGCGCACGCCGTCCCATCACATCGGTGCCTGTTCGTTTCTTCTGATTCAATCGCCCCAGCAGAGGCGTCAGTCGCCGCCGATTTCCTTTTTTGGGCTTTGCTCTGATCGGTAATTCCTCTTGCTCCCATCTAGTTTCTACTCACTGTAGATGACATGTTTGGCTGCCAATTGTGATCGGATCTGAATTCTCACTAGGGGTTTTTGTTTTTTGTCACTTGGGTTTCTCATATTCTGTTTAAAATGATGTTTTGGTTTTGTAATGTTGTGAAAGGTTTGATCTTGCTTGTGTTCTTTTTTTGCTTACTGTCGTAACTTATTCTTGGGGGAACAAGCTCTATCTGTTAAAATTTCTTTGTTCAATTTGATTAACTGGACGCATATGACATTGTTGCATTTGGGGGTGTGGCACTGGCTGCCTCACTTGTTGTTGTGTCTGTTGTCTGCTGGTCTTGTATGTGGTGTTCGTATAAAAGCATAAAGGCTGTGACTTGATGCTAGAGGAAATATTGCAGTAATTTATGATGGTGTGTTGGCGATAGCTGTGTGGACAAATAGTTGATAAAAGGGTTCAGAGACTGGTCACTGATGGTTGAATTGAGTTTCTCCCCTAATTTGCTTAAAGAATGTTTACATTTTCATTGTGAAGGGCATCATTATTGGTTTTATGGAGTTCAGGTTTTAGCTTATGACTTATGTTTTGTACACATTGTTTGTATAGAAGCCATCCGTCCTTGAAAACATAGCAATCAATAGTACTTGTATGAGATCCATCTGTTTGGTCTCATTAACATTGCGTCTTGTCGTAGGAAGACTTTGCAGTTTTGGTCTCTTTCGGGATCTACGTGGGTATAGTTAGACTTAGCATCACTGTTGTTGTTGGCCGTCATGACTCTAATTGATTTTTCATTATTTTGTGAGAGAGACAAAACAATGTTTACTTGTTAAAATTTGGTAGCGTGATGCAGCATGATGTCAATAAAATAGATTTCAAATTGCTAAGAAAATACTGTCTTTCATTTTTTACAGTTTTCAAAATTAAGTTTATCCCTCATTCGTACTGAGATTGAGCACATCTAATATTTCATCGGTTGAAACATCGTTGAGGAGCCAACCTTAAGGCTGTGTTTGGTTTAGGAAAAATTCGAGGGAAAGGAAAATTTGGGGGGAAATGGGAAAAAATCTCCTGTTTGGTTTAGGGAAAGTTAAGGGAGGGAAAATTAGTTGGAAATGAGATGGAAAATTTTAACAAAACAAAGAGTGTTTGAGCACTTTTCCATGTAGTTCCCACCCCTAACCAAACAAAGAAAAACGGGATGGATTCCATGGGGAATTCTCTTTCCCTTCCAATTTCCTTTCCTCCTTATTTTCCCTAAACAACCGCACTATAAGGCTTATGTTATTTTCTTTATTTTTCACTTTTTTCCTTCTGTCTTCGTCATTTGGGTGAGAAGTCTCCAGTTTGATTAAGCCCATAGAAATTTTTGATAGGATATTGTCTTGTTACTTGTGCTTTTCAATGTCAATTTGATGAAAATGGCTGGAATTTGTTTTTGTCCCTCCTACCCCTCGTCATGTTTGGTGTTGCAATTGTGTGGTGAAACACCAGCATGTAATTGGTAAAAAGGAAATTACTATGCATTCGTGTCAAATAACACGTATTGTGATA
Source organism: Kalanchoe fedtschenkoi (assembly GCA_002312845.1). Classification (NCBI taxonomy): domain Eukaryota; kingdom Viridiplantae; phylum Streptophyta; class Magnoliopsida; order Saxifragales; family Crassulaceae; genus Kalanchoe; species Kalanchoe fedtschenkoi. The sequence continues at coordinate 864,663 of NQLW01000100.1, forward strand.
CCGTATTTTGTTACTACCCTTTTGCACGGTTTCAACCTTTTTGACTTTCGACTTTTATGTACATTTATCTCGTGAGCTGTTGATGGATTCTGTTTCACGCATCTGTTTTGCTTGTGTGAATGCTTACCGTCAGCTGATGATCACTTTATCAATTTTGATACGTAAGAATCCTCCACCGTTACAGATTTGTAATGTGATTGAGTAGTTGCGTAGAGGTTCACCCTTCATTGTTTTGGCATTGATATATAAATAGAGTGTGAATGGACGACACATTTTCCATATAAACTCCTCAAGAACAATTGATTAATCTCGCTCTGTGTAATGGACAGCAACTGCTTCCCAAAGATGAAGGCTCTTATTCTTGTTGGGGGGTTTGGTACGCGCTTGAGGCCTTTGACTCTCAGTGTCCCTAAACCGCTTGTGGAGTTTGCAAACAAACCGATGATTCTGCATCAGGTATGGTTCCAGATCAACAGAAGTTTGGCATGCATTTACAATCAAACCTTCAGTAATGTAGCATCTGATTTGTAGCTGCGCGTTGAGTTCGCTATGGTTTTATCTCCTGTAAAAAAAGTCTAATCTTTTGATTGGTTGTGCCATTACATCAGATTGAGGCCCTCAAGGCTATTGGAGTAACCGAAGTGGTTTTAGCGATAAATTATCAGCCTGAGGTAATTGATGTTGTGCGCGCGCCTCGCAGGCCTTCTAATTGCTCATAAATCTTACTTAATTTCTCACCTTGACTCTTTCTGATATCTTTGATTCTTTGCAGGTGATGATGAATTTCTTGAAAGAGTTTGAGGAAAAAGTGGGCATCAAAATCACATGCTCCCAAGAAACTGAACCCCTAGGAACTGCCGGTCCTTTGGCTCTAGCCAAAGACAAGCTGATTGATGATTCTGGCAGCCCCTTTTTCGTGCTCAACAGTGATGTTATTAGCGACTACCCATTCAAGGAGATGATTGAGTTCCACAACGCCCATGGGGGAGAAGCCTCCATTATGGTCACCAAGGTAATTTGAGCCCCCCCAAATGTTACACTATCAGATTTTGCCTCTGTCACTCAGTAACATCTAATGCAGTAATGCTGTCATCTTCTCTTAGGTGGATGAGCCATCTAAGTATGGAGTGGTCGTCATGGAAGAAGCTACTGGCAAAGTTGAGAGATTCGTAGAAAAACCAAAGTTATTTGTTGGTAACAAAATCAATGCTGGAATATACCTATTGAACCCATCAGTTCTGGACAGAATTGAACTGAAGCCAACCTCAATTGAGAAGGAAATCTTTCCAAAGATTGCAGCGGAAGAGAAGCTATATGCCATGACCTTACCAGGATTTTGGATGGACATAGGACAACCGAAAGATTACATCACAGGCCTCACACTCTACCTAGACTCCTTGAGAAAGAAATCCCCCTCGAAGCTGGCATCTGGGTCAAACATAGTGGGGAATGTACTCGTCCACGAGACAGCGAAAATCGGAGAGGGCTGTTTAATTGGCCCTGACGTGGCTATTGGCCCGGGCTGCGTGATTGAGTCCGGTGTCAGACTTTCCCGGTGCACTATGATGCGTGGAGTCCGCATCAAGAACCACGCTTGCATTTCCAGCAGCATCATTGGGTGGCACTCTACTGTCGGTCAGTGGGCTCGTGTTGAAAACATGACTATCCTTGGTGAAGATGTCCATGTTGGCGACGAAGTATACAGCAACGGTGGTGTGGTTTTGCCTCACAAGGAGATCAAGTCGAGTATCTTGAAGCCGGAGATTGTCATGTGAACAATGTGTGCATGTTATATGGCAAGGTCTTAATCTGTGTGTCTGTGATTTGCTTGAGCCGTGGTTGGATGTAATGTTGTAAAATAGTTGTGGTCATTTTGGTTCTCAGGGAAGTACACATCCTCTTCGCGTAGGTATTGTAAAAAATAAAGTGGGTACATTTCAGGCTTCATGTTGTTGTATATGGAATTTTGAAGGAAACTACGTAGGATTCGATTCTGATTTTCTAATTAAAAAAAAGGGAATTAAATACCGACTTCATTTCTTAGATAAAATAGTTAAAAGGTAACAACACCCGTAAAGGTTCATACTCAAGTATAAGAGAAGTACAATATCGATTGCACCAATAATATTATGGCAACCTGAGACTTGCGGCTCAAACACTGGTAGCCTAGTATGACATTGGTTGACAAGTTATCTTGTGTCTTGAATATGCCGATACATGAAAAAAATCGAGAAAACTGGCCAGCATTGTCGAGTTAAGGATGTTTGGTTTTGGACACTGCGAGACATGTGGCCTGTGAATATCTCTGTGCTTATTTCACCCTGCAGGCAACAAAACCTGTCGGTTATTGTTATCTCAACAGTGTAGACGATCATAGTCTGTAGTAAGACATCAAGAGTGTTTTTCAAGGAAAACCAATTTAGTTGTGTATCTACTCAACTGCTGAGAATATGAGTGATGGAACCAGCTTGAAGATGGATCTCAAATAGTGAAATGTCATAGGAAAAGATAATTAAATCCTCTTATCAATCTCATGAACCCAAGAGATGAAGCAAGAATTAAAATCAACGAAATGAAACTAACAGACACAGTACCTTGAGATTCAAGAACACCATTCTCTGACATTTTGGAACATCTTTAGCCAAGGGCTGGGGCCCTTCTTGTCAACATTCCAATGTTTTGGGTACCAGGGGAACTGCCACATCAAGAAGCAGCGCTCAGGATGAGGCATCATGGCGAGATGCCTACCATCTGGTGAACAGATTGCTGCCACACCCAGGGGAGATCCATTCATATTGAAAGGGTAAACTTCTGTCGGCTTTCCATCATCATCACAGTATCTTATTGGAGCTAAGTTTGAGTCTAGCACATGGCTAAGAACACCTTCATCTGGGAAATATGCTCTGCCTTCTCCATGGGCTGCCCACACACCAAGTGTACTGCCTTCCATTCCTTTGAGCATTATAGCAGGTGAGTCTTGTATCGTGACACTAGTGAAGCGGCACTCAAATCTGCCTGACTCATTATGAACAAATCTGGGCTGAGACGGGTCTCCACCAGCCCCAAACACACCCCCAACTTGAGGCCCCGGAATCCAGCCTAAAAGTGCCATAAGCTGACACCCATTGCAGACCCCTAGACTGAATGTGTCTGGCCTTGCATAAAATTCTTGAAATTGATTAAGAAGAGGCTGGTTGAATCGTATAGATGCGGCCCAACCTTTTGCAGAATCAAGCACATCTGCATAGCTAAAACCACCCACGAAAACCAATCCTCGAAAATCTTGCAGAGAAATCACTCCCTTCAGAAGGTCCGACATCGTGATGTCCCATGGTTCAAACCCAGATGCAGAAAATGCTGCAGACATCTCTCGGTCCCCATTGCTACCTTCCTCTCGAAGTATGGCCACTCTGGGTTTTGAAGCAACTGCCATAAATTTATCATCAGTGAGGGAAGGAGTAAAGGACAATTTCCATGAAGGCTCACGCCTGCTCTTCAATCCTTCTTTCTCCAAATCAACACATGATGCCAACCTTTGGAGTTTTTCCAGTTGAAAACTGGTATCCTCCCACATATCCCTCAGAAATGAAGTTGCCTCATTCAAGTGAGCTACCCCATCAATTTTCAACTCTATGGTCGCATTGGAAGTAACTTGTCCAATAATTTCAGCAGAAACATCATTTTTATGGAGACGGTCCATAACAATATCCAGATTCTTCTTGCTGACTTCAATGAGTAGACCTAGCTCCTCCGCAAACAGTGTCTGGAACACACTTTTCCCATTAGCAGCCAAGTCTAAGCGAACACCACAATTGCCAGCAAATGCCATCTCCAAAATGCTGACAATCAGCCCACCATCACTCACATCATGACCGGCGGAAATCAAGTCATCAGACAAGAGTGTCTGAACCCCCTCAAAAACTCTTTTTAAGTAAGAGATGTCATCCACGTCAGGGCAATCATCACCAATCTGGTCGAAAACCTGAGCAAGTGCAGACCCACCCAACCTTCGTTTTCCCTTTCCCAAATCAATGTGAAGTAGAACACCATCATCCTTAAGCTTAAAATCTGGTGTCACAGTTTTGGTGATATCCGGACAGGTGACATAGGCACTAATCACGAGGTTCCCTGGAGCCTTCACAACTTCCTCAGGTGAGCGGGCTGCCATTGACAAGCTATCCTTTCCTCCATCAATAGCAATACCAAGCTCAATCATAGCTTCGGAGAGAGCAACAGCTGCATCATACATGGCTGCACCTTCGCCATCAAGTTTGGCTGCATACATCCAATTACCGCTGGCTTTTACATCAGACAAAGAAGTAACTTTTGCCCAGACAAGATTTGTGAGAGCCTCTCCAACAGCCAGTCTAGCCATCGCTTTCGGATCTAAAAGCCCCTTGATAGGCTGCTCCCCAATAGCACAAGCGCCTCCAGTAATGTCCTCATACGTCTGGGCAATGACTGCAACGTCAGCAAGGGTTATCTGCAAAGGACCAACAGTTTGCTGCTGTGCTATAAGACCTGTCACACACCTATCGACCTTCGTTGTTAAGAAGCGCTTGGAGCAGACTGATGGAAGTCTGAGCACCCTTTTTAAGGAGTCGATCACAGTCACTCCTGGCGCTATGTCAAGTGGGTCACGTGGATACACAATCCTGTTGAACTGGAAGCACTTCTGAGGCATATCCCCCAACACTTTCTCAAGTTCAAGGTCCACAGCTAGAGGAGGAGGAGGAAGCCCATTTGATCGGCTTCTTTCAACAGCCAAGCTATCAACCAGGATAACACGTCCATCACCGCTAATAGTTCCAATGACAGCCATGGAAACTCTTTCTCTTTCACAAATAGACTGTAGCAAGTTGCAGCTATCAGGTCTCACCAAGATTGCATCTTGTTCTTGATACTCAGCCCCCCATATCTCCAAAACAGACATGGTATGATCTCCAACTACAATTGCACGGATATCAATTTCAGCACCTTTCGGGTAAATGATTTCTTTCACAACATTGCAATTTCCACCAGCCCCTTGGTCATGAATGCTTATAATTGGGTTATCTTCAGCCATTTCAACGCAGGCACGTACGACACGGTACAGTTTTTGGGCCATCTCAGCATCTCCTCTTTGTACTGCATTGAAATCAAGTTCAGCGTCGTTCTGACCACTAACCATGCTTGATGCAGCTCCACCTCCCATTCCTATTCTATATGCCGGACCTCCAATTTTTACCACAAGCATCCCAATATCAGGCTCTCCTTTGGTTATATGGGCATGATCAATCTGTCCAATACCAGCGCTGAACATAATTGGCTTCAACCATTCTCGCCGCTCTCCACTTGGAAGTCTCATTCCAAATGTTCTAGTGTAACCTTGAATTAATGGCTCCCCAAATTTGTTCCCATAATCAGAAGCACCATTACTAGCATCAATGAGAATCTGCAGAGGGGAAGCTAAGTTAGATGGATAAGTGAATGATGCATCTTCCCAGGGAGCATAAGCTCCTTCCATATTGAGATTCCCAACGCAATAACCGGCTGTTGATGCAACAACAAAAGAGCCTCTCCCAGTTGCATGAGTGTCCCTGATGCGACCACCAGCACCTGTTTCCGCCCCGGGATAAGGGGCCACTGCACAAGGAAAATTGTGTGTCTCCGCTGTGAATAAGATATCAAGGTCACGCTTGCTTAGTTTCACTGCACAAGGCAATCCAGGATTAACAGGCCGCAAATGCTGCACAGGGAAGCCCTTTATTGCACTTGAGTTGTCCTTGAATCCAATGACAGAATTGTTTGGGTTTGCCTTCAGAGTACTCTTTACTATCTGCATGAGAGTTTGATTTATAGGTTGCCCATCAATCACCAACTTTCCTGTAAAAAACCAATGTCGGCTATGCTCACTGTTTGATTGAGCAACGTCAAACAATTCGACAGTTGTTGGGTTTCGCTTGATATCATCCCTGAAAAGTCTGGTGTAAAACTCTAGATCTTGCTCATCAAATGCCAGGCCCATCTCTTGATTAATTTCCTCCAAAGCCTTCCTACCCTTCTCCATAACTGGCACAAAGCGAACTTCATCTGGAACTGCACTAGTTTCAAAAGATGAGAGCTTCTGACTATAAACACACTCCGTCATACGATCATGCACCATGGCAGCGAATTCACTGATCTGTTGATCTTGCAAGGCACTGATTCCACCTTTGACATACAACAAATACCGCCTGGACCTCTCCAAACGGGTAATTTCACTCAGTCCACATGCTTGGCAAATCGATACTGCATTTGAAGACCAAGCTGTAGTGAACGATAGACGAGGACCAACTTCCACTACGACAGTGCTACTATTTTTTTGCATCTCTTTCTCAAAAAAACTAACTGTCCCCAAGTTATCAGGTTCATAAGTTTCCTGAAGAAGCCACCTGAGCACTGCAAGCTTCTCGTTAGGAAGCCCTGAACGAAGGCCTATATTAAAACACTGCTCTGTCTTCAGTCCGACTATCTGATTTGAAATCTTTGTTTGTGCCTGCTTAAGCAGCTCAGCTGTTGCGCTCTCCTGGATTAAGGGCACGCGGAAGAAATGAATCACCTCCGCGGTTGGCTTCACAGCCAAACTCTCTTTGTCTAATATGCCACTGACGCTTTGCACACGACTGGCAGCACTGAATCTCAAAGACTTCCCCTTTCCATTCATTTTCAAAACTCTTGAGCTTTGAGGCACACCCCATAGCAGCGGGGACATTCCATTGAATGACTTCTTATGCCTGAAAAGCTTCTGCCTTTCACAGCCCTATGATAAACAAATAATCCATACTCAAATCAATATTTCAACAATTCGTGCGATAGTATTATTTTAACTATAAATTGAAAATAAAAATACATACTTGCAAAAGCTCAGCAGCAGTGATCTCCAATGAAGCAGCCATTCAGCACTCAGAACGAACCTGTCAGAAAAAAAAAAATACACCCGCGAATTCACATCGAATCGAGGACAGGTTGAATCAAGGAATACCCTAAACTCGAATTTACCGGAACCAGCCAATAGAAGGCGCCGCGGCTAGCGGTATGCGAAAGATGAATCTGAATTGAACTAGAAAATTTCAATTGACGAAGAGAGAATAAGTTAGCCGGGAAACGAGACGACGACGGCCGGAGAAGCTATCAGAAGCCGACACCTCTTTGCAGCGCCGTCGAGCGTAAACCCTTAAAAACCCGCTAGTTCGAATCTCAGTGTGCGAATGAAATGACATTCTTACCCTCAACGATATGCACCGTTAGCATCTTATTATATTTCTATATCTATTTATATGCTAAAATAGAAGCACATCCACCAAAAAATTTTATTCAGGTTTTTTGGGTCCATTATGGAAGTAGCATTACAATGTGATGCGTCCTTTATAACTACAGATTCATTAATTATATTAAAATTTTAAAAAATAATAATAAGAAGATATAATCTAATTTAGAATGACAAAATTGAGTAAATAAAGGAAAGCTTTGTAAGTGTTTTCTTTCTTATATGTTAACTAAAACTGATAAAAATAATAAAGAATTTTAATAATTTTATAATTGATGAGTCTGATATATTTCAATCATGCGAGATAATAATTTTAATTATAGAATTTTTCAGTAGATCTAAAAGTAAATATATTAATGTGGTCACACCTATGCGATTACAGTTATTAGTTTATTTAAATATAAACTTAAAATTAGTTTATACTTATGTTTGATAGTCAGGATTAAAAGCGAGATAAAATAGTTAATAATAATCTAATGTGTTTGGTTATAAATATAATAAGTATTAATTAATTCTAGAGGTATATTTAAGTGTTAAAAAATAAAATTATTTATCCATTTAAAATATGTAAGATTATTTATCTTATTACTATTAATAGTCGAACTGCCACCAAACATATATGATTGGATAACAATCAAAAATCAAATTATACATAACATTAGAACTTACTCTGTATGTGTTTTTTTACTTGTCACTTACCAATCTTAATACATAATTAATATTATCATTACCTTACAAAAGTCAGATATTACATTACTTCATTATCGTAAGTCGTAACACATAAAAAAATAGTTCTACATTAGTAATAATTTAAAAATATCTAAATTTTACACGAAATTTAAAAAGAATACATCAAATATTGAGAATGAGTGAATATACAAATAGTAATGAGCCGTTGATACGTTATTTTCCAAAAAAATTAAAACATATGCCGAATTAGTAAATTTTAATTAATAATTTTGATTATTGTAATGGGAAATTGAAATGGATAAAGTAAAGTGTTACAAATAATATTAAAAATGTATATTAAATTAGAACTTGCCGTATTAGTTTTTTTACTATTTGATTTTATACCTTGAATTTTGACTTCTTATGTGAGTATGATTAAAATTCTCCTTTTTTTCGTTTATCCCCTTTTATAGCTAAAGAACCAATTCAAAGTTTCAAACAAAAAGCTTCTTCTGTACAAATATATTGTAATTGTTGAAGCTTTTTACAATAAATAATTTCAGCTATGGGATGCACAAAAAATTTTAAGTATGAACAAAAATATAAATAAACAATTGATTTTTTTACTCAATTTAATTATGCCGATTATATTCCTACTCATCCCGAAATTAATTCTACACGATATGCCCTAATTAAATTTTCATTTCTCTTTATTATTTATCTTTATAAACTATCCCTATATATCTCTATTAAAAGGAGAAGTGGACACTTTTAGAATTTTTCTTATAAAATATCTTTTTTCCGATGCATTCTGAAGCCAAAAATCTGACATGTGCATTCTTTTAAGGGATAAAACCCAAAAAGTCTGAATTACCACCATTTATCCAATTGCAGTCAGAACTATCACAATTTTCAAAAAAGGTGCGATGAAAAAAAATTGGACTGATTTTCTAAAATAAATTTTATCATTACATTTCTAAACTAATATTATTACAAGACTCAGATTTGTGTACAAAAATTACGTCATTTCGTCATCGAAATAAATTATATCATTTTGCGCACATAAAGAAAATGACGTCTTTTGATAACCAAACGATGTAATTTTCACACACAAATCTAAATCTTATAACAATATTAGTTTTGAAACGTAAGGTAAATTTTATTTTAAAAAATCATTTTAATTTTTTTATCGCACTCTTTTTAGAAATCTTGTAGTTCTAACCACAATTGGTAAACGATGGTAGTTCAGAGCCTCTTTTAATTTGTTTAATTCTTTTAAATTATCAGTATTTTATTTAATTATTATTATTTTTCTTATTTTTTAATTATATTAACAACACCATTGTTAAAAGTATTATGCAGATAAAATTTATCTTTCTCACCTTGTAAGCAATAAGTAAAGATTGAATCTACAATGATATGGATTTGTAAGGTTAGAAAAAGAACCCAAACGCAATAAACGGGATTTATGATTTTGATTAAAAAGCTAAAAAGTAAACGAGAAAAAAAGAATCAGATATATAAACGTGAAGGTGATTGATTTGTGATTAGTAGATCATTGATACTAAAGATGTAAGTCATATAATGAATCAAATTCGGCAAAATATACGACCTCATGTGTTGATGCAAATTTTTGTGTGCTCCGGGAGCACCTGCTCCCGGAGACAACGTCAGTTTGAATTTGTTCAAAACGACGTCACTTTACGTGTTACACACCCGCTCGGCCAAACAGCTGATGAATATATAAGAACAGTTGATGAATATACAAGCAGAACTGATGAATATTCACCAGTTGTGCTTCTATATTCATCAATTGTACTTCTATATTCACCAGTTGTGTATCTATATTCACCAGTTTTGTATATTCATCAGTTGTGCTACTATTTCATCAGTTGTGCTTCTATATTCACCAATTGTGCTTCTATATTCACCAGTTTTATATATTCATCAGTTGTGCTTCTATATTCATCAATTATGCTTCTATATACTTTATTCACCAGTTGTACTTCTATATTCACCAGTTATGCTTCTATATTCACCAGTTGTTATTTTCTGCTTCTATATTCACCAGTTGTGCTTCTATATTCACCAGTTTTGTATATTCATCAGTTGTGCTTCTATATTCACTAGTTGTGCTTCTATATTCACCAGTTCTACTTCTATATTCACCAATTGTTATTTTCCGCTTCTATATTCACCAGTTCTGCTTCTATATTCATCAGTTGTGTATATTCATCAGTTGTGCTTCTATATTCACCATTTGTTCTTCTATATTCACCACTCGTGCTTCTATATTCACCAGTTTTATATATTCATCAGTTCTGCTTCTATATTCACCAGATGTGCTTCTATATTCACTAGTTCTGCTTTTATATTCACCAGTTGTTATTTTCTGCAATTATTAAAGCATAAATTATTTGATGAATATAGCAAATCATCTTATGAATATAGCAGATCAACTGATGAATATAGAAGCACAACTGATAAATACATAAAACTGGTGAATATAGAAGCACAACTAATGAATATACAAAAACTGGTGAATATATAAGCACAACTGGTGAATATAGAAGCACAACTGATGAATATAGAAACACAATTGATGAATATAGAAGCACAACTGGTGAATATACAAAACTGGTAAATATAGAAGCACAACTGGTGAATATTCATCAATTATGCATCTATATTCAACAGTTGAGCTCGGTGTGTTTTGCATATACAACGTGCTCGGTGTGTTTTGCATATACAACGCAAAATCACGTTGTCTCTGAGAGTAGGTGCTCCCAGAGCACGGAAGAGTCATTAATAATATTATGACAAGACGTAAACAATTGTTCCTACAATTATACTTTCTTATCCTTTCAGTCAATGATACTAATTATACATGTCAATCATGCGAAGTACAAGCATATAGGATAAACATACACATTAATGAACTATGATAATGTATTTTTTATATGTTAATTTCAATATATTTTTGTTTTTATTATTTAAAGCTTACTGATTTTAATTTTAATTTTAATTTTAATTTTATTTTAATTAAATAAAATTAAAATAAAATACAAATTAAAATAAAATAAAATCGTATTAAAAAATAGGTTTTTTTAAGTGTGGTAAGTAATGAGGTGTCAATATGTTATACTGGATTTGATAAAAAAATCCAGTTAGATCAGAAACGCTGCGTTGAGTGGTCAATATATAGCTACGCTTAAAGTTCACTACCGCAGAAACCTCTGCAAAACCCTAATCCCCCTGTTCATTTCCAAACCCTGAAATGGCGTTCTCCTCAATCCTCCGTAGGTCCGTCGCGAGGCTGGGTCCAGTGGGAGCTCAAATCGTCCGTAGTCAGAAGCAGAGGCAGTCTTCGGTATTTTCAGCGCTGTACCGTCATGCGAGTTCGCCGGTGATGAGGCCGGCTTTCGGCTCGCTTTCGCAGATCCATCACTTTTCTTCCCCTGCTGCTGTGAAGAGAACCAGCTCCGATGAGAATTTGCTTCGCGTCATCGAGGCCGAGATCCAGTGCGCTATTGAAGCTGAGGATCAGGACAAGGTTTTTTGTTTTCGTTTCTTAAAATTCCTTTTGTTTTATTGATCATTAAAAAAAGGTAGTCTTGTGCTTGCCAACGGGAATACAGAACTAGTAAGTCTTTATTCTAGTTTTGATTGTTGAGATAAAAAAGAATTTGTGTGATGATGATGACTGCTAATAATGGTCTCAACAATGCAAGTTTCAGTAGATGGGGCATTTAAATTGAGTTAATAAGCTGATGTTAGAGATTAATGCGTCTATAGTTCAGAGGGTTTTCATGGTCTGGAGTAGGATTTGATGAAATGATTATGGTGAATGGTGATGAAGAAACTGTCTGAAGTGTTGACCTTGTTATTTTTGTACGGTGCTTCGATTCCCTAGGATTCATAAGTAGACATATTTATTTTATACCTCTTCATCTCTTTGATTTGAGTAGATCTTATTTTTACTGTCTTTAATATGCCAGTAATGGTTGAATGGAAGGAGCTGCTCTTTATCTTGAAACTTGCTTTTGCTTACCAGGTTGAGGAGGCTCCGGATAACTTCCCTTTTGAAATTGAAGATAATCCCGGGGAACAGACTATTTCTCTTAGCAGAACATATCAGGGTGAAACCATTAATGTGGTAGTTCATATGCCTGACATAGTCTCTGGGGAAGGTGCAGAAGATAACGAAGACGATGACAATGACGACGAGACTGAAAATGGAACTCAATCTAGCATTCCTCTGGTTGTCCGCATCTCAAAGAAAGACGGGCCTAGCCTTGAGTTTGGTTGCACTGCCTTCCCGGATGAAATTGCAATTGATACGCTGGCTGTTAAAGATCCGAATGCCTCCGAGGAACAGATTGCCTATGAAGGACCTGATTTCGCGTAAGCATGCATGATTTTGAACACTTTTGAAGTGGTGATAAATTTCTTGATGCCAAAGGTCTTAATCATTGTCTGCTTGTGTCTTTTAGGGACTTGGATGAGAATTTGCAGAAGGCCTTCCACAAGTACCTTGAGATCAGAGGAATTAAGCCCAGCACAACCAACTTTCTCCATGAGTACATGATCAGTAAAGACAGCAGAGAGTACTTGATGTGGCTGAAGAACCTCAAGAGCTTTGTCCAGGCTTAAGCTGTTGGCTATATTCATTTTTGGGCTTGAGTTATTTCTCCTCTAATAAAAATCAACTTGAGAAGAGGAGTGTACTTGTTAGATCTGCTACACCTGTACTGGGACTTGAAGACGGCTACCGCCTACTTGTTCTTATTACCATTAGATTCTTAATCTTATTATTGTACTTTAGTTAGTCGGTCTTCATGTGATCAATTATTTTCTACTTTGTCATAATGGATTTTGATATAAATTTGTTTTAAAAAGTAGGGAAAAAATATAACATGGGCTCCAAACTATCCTCATTTTCTATGAACTATCGAAATTTGTAAATAAGGTGCAAGAATACAGATTCATGTAAGACACATTAACCACGCTAACTCCTCCTCCCATCCACTGCTGTTAACATCCATTAACCCTCCGCTTCTCCCCACTTCCGGCACAAATCACACCTTGTCGCCCATCATCAGATCCATTCTCGGTGAGCCGATAGGCCTCCACCAACTTAATCCCCTGCCCATAGCGAGTCAAATGTAGGTGTCTCGTGTCCAACTACGAGCCTATAGGATCGACATGGAGTCGATTGACCTTACTCTGAACCAGTGGCAGAGCCAGAAATATTTTTTCAGGGGCAAAGTTATATAATCAAAATTTTAGGTTAAATTTAGGGGGGGAAATTAAAAATTTCATTGAAATTATACATATAAATTTATTTTTTATATATATAATTTTTTTACTAGGTGGGATTCGGCGGGCGGCTGCCCCCTCGGCCCCCAGTGGATCCGCCTATGCTCTGAACCCAGTCTCGATACGTCCATGGTGAGTCGATTGACCCTCTCATATGCACCAACCACATCATGTCGTTCACCCTCCGCTTCTCGTTGCTCCGCCTTTAAAATCTCCCACTTGCACTCGACACTCACCCCAAACCCTAGTCCCTACCTCCATGCAGTAGTCGGTGCGATCCTCACCTTTCAATCAATTTCGTCTATTTTCTCGTTCAAGTTTTTCTACTCGTCCCTGCAGTTGATTCTCTACCCGATTAACCGCTGTTTCGGTCTGATTCGACTAGCCGTCAGTGATGCTTGGGCTGCTGGCGGAGGCTCTGGCTTCAGTGAGGAACCCTAATTCGAACAGATGAGATGGGTATTAAGGGGTGTTAACAGCATTGGATGAGAGTTAACAGAGTTAGGTGTCGTTCTGTAAAATTAAGAGCTGAATGCTAAATGAGAATCTGAATGGTCAGACCACATTTGATTGCTGAATAATTACTTTTATTTCATAAATTATTTTTTAACATCTTAATAACTCATCGCTCATTCTTACTTACCAATGCTTCATATATTCAAGAAAAAAACCATATGCACAACCACCACCAATTGAGCATCAACATAGAACTGCTCTAATCTATATAAACATAAATCCCCATCCTCATCTTTTTCAATCTTATTATTATATCATCGGCTTTCGCAACTATCTTCTACTTCAGGGCGTTTTTTCTTAAACATGCTCCTCTGCTTAGCAAGGGCACCCACTCTTGCCATAAGAAAACCAATAGCACATCCGCCTTGGCTTCTCCTCCCTACTCAGTTCTTCATTTCTATGAAGATGGTGGCCATGATCTGAAGAAGAATGTGCTCACCGGCCTTGTTAAAGATAAGGACTTGAACGCAGTTTTCCATAGATGATCTGT
>NQLW01000100.1:882730-912492 GCA_002312845.1 Kalanchoe fedtschenkoi
CCAATTTTGTATATTCATCAGTTGTGCTTCTATATTCACTAGTTGTGCTTCTATATTCACCAGTTCTACTTCTAAATTCACCAATTGTTATTTTCTGCTTCTATATTCACCAGTTCTGCTTCTATATTCACCAGTTTTGTATATTCATCAGTTGTGCTTCTATATTCACCATTTGTTCTTCTATATTCACCATTTGTTCTTCTATATTCACCACTCGTGCTTCTATATTCACCAGTTTTATATATTCATCAGTTCTGCTTCTATATTCACTAGATGTGCTTCTATATTCACTAGTTCTGCTTTTATATTCACCAGTTGTTATTTTCTGCAATTATTAAAGCATAAATTATCTGATGAATATAGCAAATCATCTTATGAATATAGCAGATCAACTAATGAATATAGAAGCACAACTGATAAATACATAAAACTGGTGAATATAGAAGCACAACTAATGAATATACAAAAATTGGTGAATATATAAGCACAACTGGTGAATATAGAAGCACAACTGATGAATATAAAAACACAATTGATGAATATAGAAGCACAACTCGTGAATATACAAAACTGGTAAATATAGAAGCACAACTGGTGAATATTCATCAGTTATCCATCTATATTCAACAGTTGCGCTCGGTGTGTTTTGCATATACAACGTAAAATCACGTTGTCTCTGAGAGTAGGTGCTCCCAGAGCACGGAAGAGTCATTAATAATATTATGACAAGACGTAAACAATTGTTCCTACAATTATACTTTCTTATCCTTTCAGTCAATGATACTAATTATACATGTCAATCATGCGAAGTACAAGCATATAGGATAAACATACACATTAATGAACTATGATAATGTATTTTTTATATGTTAATTTCAATATATTTTTGTTTTTATTATTTAAAGCTTACTGATTTTAATTTTAATTTTAATTTTATTTTAATTAAATAAAATTAAAATAAAATACAAATTAAAATAAAATAAAATCGTATTAAAAATAGGTTTTTTTAAGTGTGGTAAGTAATGAGGTGTCAATATGTTATAAGGGAAAAACCCAAAAGGGGCCCTGAACTACCACCGCTTACCCAATTGTGGTCAGAACTACCATGATTTCCAAAAAATGTGCAATGAAAAAAAAATTAGACTGATTTTCTAAATTAAAATTTACCATTACATTTCAAACCTTATATTATTATAAGACTTAGATTTGTGTGTGAAAAGTACATCATTTGGTTATCAAAAGACGTTGTTTTCTTTATGTGCGCAAAATGATATAATTTATTTTGATAACCAAACGATGTAATTTTCACACACAAATTTAAGTCTTATAATAATATAAGGTTTGAAATTTAATGGTAAATTTTAATTTAGAAAATCAATCCAATTTTTTTTTCATTGCACATTTTTTAGAAATCATGGTAGTTCTGACCGCAATTGGGTAAGTGGTGATAGTTCATGGCCCCTTTTGGATTTTATCCCCCATGTTATATTGGATTTGATAAAAAAAATCCAGTTAGATCAGAAACGCTGCGTTGAGTGGTCAATATATAGCTACGCTTAAAGTTCACTACCGCAGAAACCTCTGCAAAACCCTAATCCCCCTGTTCATTTCCAAACCCTGAAATGGCGTTCTCCGCAATCCTCCGTAGGTCCGTCGCGAGGCTGGCTCCAGTGGGAGCTCAAATCGTCCGTAGTCAGAAGCAGAGGCAGTCTTCGGTATTTTCAGCGCTGTACCGTCATGCGAGTTCGCCGGTGATGAGGCCGGCTTTCGGCTCGCTTTCGCAGATCCATCACTTTTCTTCCCCTGCTGCTGTGAAGAGAACCAGCTCCGATGAGAATTTGCTTCGCGTCATCGAGGCCGAGATCCAGTGCGCTATTGAAGCTGAGGATCAGGACAAGGTTTTTTTTTTTTTTTTTTTCGTTTCTTACAATTCTTTTTGTTTTATTGATCATTAAAAAAAGGAAGTCTTGTGCTTGCCAACGGGAATACAGAACTAGTAAGTCTTTATTCTAGGTTTGATTTTTGAGATAAAAAAGAAATTGTGTGATGATGCTGACTGCTGATAATGGTCTCAAATATGCAAGTTTCTGTAGATGAGGCGTTTAAATTGAGTTAATAAGCTGATGTTACAGATTAATGCGTCTACAGTTCAGAGGGTTTTCATGGTCTGGAGTAGGATTTGATGAAATGATTATGGTGAATGGTGATGAAGAAACTGTCTGAAGTGTTGACCTTGTTATTTTTGTACTGTGCTTCGATTCCCTAGGATTCATAAGGAGACATATTTATTTTATACCTTCATCTCTTTGATTTGAGTAGATCTTATTTTTACTGTCTTTAATATGCTAGTAACGGTTGAATGGAAGCAGCTGCTCTTTATCTTGAAACTTGCTTTTGCTTACTAGGTTGAGGAGGCTCCGGATAACTTCCCTTTTGAAATTGAAGATAATCCCGGGGAACAGACTATTTCTCTTAGCAGAACATATCAGGGTGAAACCATTAATGTGGTAGTGCATATGCCTGATATAGTCTCTGGGGAAGGTGCTGAAGATAACGAAGACGATGACAATGATGACGAGACTGAAAATGGAACTCAATCTAGCATTCCTCTGGTTGTCCGCATCTCAAAGAAAGATGGGCCTAGCCTTGAGTTTGGTTGCACTGCCTTCCCGGATGAAATTGCAATTGATACGCTGGCTGTTAAAGATCCGAATGCCTCCGAGGAACAGGTTGCCTATGAAGGACCTGATTTCGCGTAAGCATGCATGATTTTGAGCACTTTCGAAGTGGTGATAAATTTCTTGATGCCAAAGGTCTTTATCACTGTCTGCTTGTGTCTTTTAGGGACTTGGACGAGAATTTGCAGAAGGCCTTCCACAAGTACCTTGAGATCAGAGGAATTAAGCCCAGCACAACCAACTTCCTCCATGAGTACATGATCAGTAAAGACAGCAGAGAGTACTTGATGTGGCTGAAGAACCTCAAGAGCTTTGTCGAGGCTTAAGCTGCTGGCTATATTCATTTTTGGGCTTGAGTTATTTCTCCTCTAATAAAAATCAACTTGAGAAGAGGAGTGTACTTGTTAGATCTGCTACACCTGTACTGGGACTTGAAGACGGCTACCGCCTACTTGTTCTTATTACCATTAGATTCTTAATCTTATTATTGTACTTTAGTTAGTCGGTCTTCATGTGATCAATTATTTTCTATTTTATCCCTAAAAAAGTTAGTTGCCTTGCAACTCCGGGCCTATCCCGGCCCAGTTGGGCCTTCGGATTTTTAATTGGGTCGGTGGAACAGACCCGTCCACACCCAAATTAATGAATTTTGGATGGTCTAATTTCTTTATTTGAATTTTGTCATAATGGATTTTGATATAAATTTGTTTTAAAAAGTAAGGATAAAGCATAATATAGGCTCTAAACTATCCTCACTTACTACTTATATTCAGAATTACCGAAATTAATAACTAAGGTGTAAGAATACAGATTCATGTTATGCACATTAACCAAGTTAACTCCTCCCATCCATTGCCGTTAACATCCATTAACCCTCCGCTCCTCCTCACTCCCATCATCAGATCCATTCTCGGTGAGCCGATTGGCCTCCCCCAACCCAATCCCCAGTCCATAGCGAGTCAAATGTGGGTGTCTCGTGTCCAACTACGAGCCTATAGGATTGACAAGGAGTCGATTGACATTACTGTGAACCAGTGGTGGAGTCAGAATTTTTTTCGGGGGGCAAAATTACATAATCAAAAATTTAGATTGAATTTGAACGGCAAAATTAAAAATCTCTTTGAAATTATACATATAAATTTATTTTTTTTATATATATATTTTTGTTTACCATAGGTAGAAAAATTTTGTGGAATTCAGGGGCGGCTGCCCCTCGGCCCCCCAGTGGATTCGCCTATGCTCTGAACCCAATCTCGGTACGTCCATGGCGAGTCGATTGACCCTCTCATGTGCACCAACCACATCATGTCGTTCACCCTCCGCTTCTCGCTCCTCCGCCTTCAAAATCTCCCACTTGCACTCGACACTCACCCCAAACACTAGCCCCTACCTCCATGCAGTAGTCGATGCGATCCTCACCTTTCAATCAATTTCGTCTCTTTTCTCGTTCAAATTTTTCTACTCGTCTCTGCGGTTGATTCTCTATCCGATTAACCGCTCTTTTGCGGAGGCCCTGGCTTCAGTGAGGAACTTTAATTCGAACAGATGAGGTGGGTGTTAATAGGTGTTGATGGCGTTGGATGAGAGTTAACAGAGGAAATTTATATTTTTGCAATTAATTTGTCAGTTTTGATAGTTCAGACCATGAGTAAGTAAGTAAGAGTATTTCGAGACCTCTTTCAGGATTTTTCCTAAAAAGTAAAATCTGAAATAAATTAAAACTTTAAAATACAAATAAACCTTTTTTTAATTTAAAATAAATCTTGAAAATAAAAAAATCGTTTTGAAATTATAAATATTTTCTAAAAAATAATTTATTGAAATGATTTTATTTATTTTTTTATTTAATGATTGAATATGTAAAGAATGATTCGAGTTGAAGGATCCGGTTTGGATCTGAATCTAATGGGTTGAATTTGGACCTAAATGGATGTATGTTGAACATGGGTCTCAACCAAATGAAACGCATTTGCGTCTGGGTGAATGGACGGACACCCCTAGTCCGAGCACAGCCGGAGTCAACGAATCTGCGACTTGGCGCACCTCCAAGAATGGCGACCAGCCTCATCCTCCACCTCCTCTTCCCTCTCCTCCTCTTCGCCTCCCCGTCTCTCCAGGCCCACCACCGCAACTCCCCCTACGTCTCACACCTCACCTTCCTCCCTAACCACCAGAAAATGCTCCACACTTTCAAAATTTACATCTACCCCCACAACCCTGCCACCACCACCTTCACAGAGCCAGCTGAGTCAGCCTTCTACTCCACCCTCCTCACCAGCCCTTTCCTCACCTCCGACCCAGACGGAGCCCATCTCTTCTTCATCCCCTCCATCTTCTCCGCCCTCTCCTCCCGCTCCATCTCCCGCCACATCAGGAACATACGTTCCACCGCGCCCTACTGGAACCGCACCCTCGGCGCCGACCACTTCTATCTCCACTCCACCGGCTTGGGATACGAATCCGACCGCAACCTCGTCGAGCTTAAGAAGAACGCCCTTCAGATCTCCTGCTTCCCCACCAAGCACGGTCGCTTTGTCCCTCACAAGGACATCACGTTGCCGCCGCTAAACCCCACCCATCCCACACCCCCCAGCTCAAAACTGGTCAACGACCTGCTTAACGATCCGGAGATCCTCGTCGACGCGTCGCCCGAGGTGCTGCTAGCCGGGAGGCTTAAGCAGCATAAGTACTGCCTTTTGTTTTACGAAGACGGGAGCGTGGCGATGGTCGGCGAGGCTTTGAGGCACGGATGCGTGCCGGTGGTGGTGGCAGCGAGTGGAGTGCAGGATCTGCCGATGATGGGGGTTTTGAGGTGGGCGGAAATGGCGGTGTTCGTCGGCGGAGGAGTGAGTGGGGAGGAGGTGAGGCGCGTGTTGAGGGAGGTTGGCAGTGGTGGGGGGCATGAGAGGATGAGGGGATTGGGTGTGGCGGCGGCGAAGCATTTTACGTGGGGTGATGGGTTCGAAGAGCAATACGATGCGTTTAATAGTGTGATGTACCAGCTTTGGGTTAGGAGGCATACGATTAGGTATGCTAGGGTTGAGGTTGCTTGAAATCAATGCAGGAATAATGTTCTGTATTTGACGTACGCTAAAATATAAAGTGTATCGTCGATGTTGTTTAGTAATGTCTGTAATAATGGATAAGGTATGAGTGAAATTTAGAAATGTTTTAGAGTGGATGTTCATTCTCTTTCCCAAATATATATATTTTTTTTGACACAATTTAAATCTATGAAAACGATAAAATTCAATATTTTAAAAATCAAAATGGCCGCACTCCAATTGAGAAGTGTACAGTATATACACTCCACAATATACAGTACAATTTTTTGATAATGAATCTCTCTTTGAAGTGGGGGCGCCCGGCGCGAGCTTTCGAACCGGGAGATTGATGATATGGGGAATGCGTCTGAAGGATATGGCCCGACCCTCTCTGCGCATGTTTTGAAATATGCTCTGTTTCAGTGATTCGAATAGGAAGGCTCCGTGAGTTGCTCTTTCTAAGGATAATGCTATGGAGGGTCTATTTTTGGCTTGAAGCTAAGGAGCCCTAACTGCAATGAGCAGCCTAGACATCCTGAAGATGAAGGACATCTTGCCGAACCATTCGTTTTAGCTAGCCGCGATAGCAAGTTGACCAGTCCGAAAATAGAGTTCAATAATTGAATTAGTTACAAAAAAATATAAATTTAGACTCTTATTAAAAATAAATTAAACTGAACTATTTGCATTTAAATTTGAGAGAATTGTATTTAAATTTGGGAAAAATACTAAAAATCTTCTCAAACCATCACCGTTTTATATTTACATTTTGAGCTTTCGTAATTTTTATTAAAATAAATAAATTTTGAATCTGAATGAAAATTTAAATTAACTTTAACCCTCTAAACTCATCGTCAAATGCCAACACCTTCTTTTAGGAAAAGTCAAATATATTTTATTTTTCAACTTTTTTTAGTTTAATCTGTTTTTTAAATTAAGCCATTTTCCGCGGTCGTCAATAGAATATCGGCTTGATGTGCCTCTTTGTCACGGACTTAATGTTGGATCATTGAATTGTGCGGCGGGCTAAATTAAAATATTTATATGTTTACAAATCTCCATCCTTATCCACAAGATGTTCAACATGTTCACATCTTCCAAGGTGTGTTTCCATCTTCTAAGACCCTCTCTAGGCAAACCATTGCTCGGTGTAAGGGGCAAATGGATAGGAACGTGACATCCTCCCCCATCTAATCAGTCGACATCCTCGTCGTACTCCTATCAAAGTCTTAAATTTTATCTTGAATTGTCACAAGGACTCGGCGGATCCCTAACTAGTCTCGACTGCTGGTACTCCTTTATAAAAGATCAAGTATTCGGTCATGAACTGTCAGACTTCCTCATGACCTGCTTTGACGTTATGCGGTCCACTTCTTTGTCAAATAAAATAAGGACGGATGGTGGTACTTTTGATGATTCTCATCTTCCCAAGTCCTTTTCGTTTCCATGGTAGGGATTCAAACAACTTGCGTGAACTACGAGTGTATATTTTTGAATATAGGCATCAACTCAATCTAGTATGACGCCTTTCTGACCTTTTGTATGATTGGTTAAGATCTTTCATAATCTTATGCAAATAAATTTATAATATCCTTCTCACTAAAAACTAGCAATGGTCAAACTCATAATGATAACAAACTTAATAAATTAGTGATGATACAAAATAAAATAAAAGACCGACACAACTAAGAGAGATTTTGTGAAGTGAATAGTAAACTTGCAAAGCATTATAGAGAGAAAAGAATCAATAAGACAGAAACCTAACTTAGGTGACTACCTTGTAACTATGTTGATCATTGATACGAAAGATGAAAGTTATGTTATGAACTAAACTCAGTAAAATATACGACCTCATGCACTAGAACGGTAGGACAAAGCGTAAACAATCGCTCCTACCCTTATAACATTATGCTCTTTAGCAATTTATATAAATTTTATATATCAATCATGCGAGATAGAAGTATAAATGAAAGACATAAGCAATAAAAAGCAGTGGTACAAAGTTCAGTCAAGGTTATCTAGCTCAAAAAGGCCTAAAGTAAGTTTATCTATAAACACGCATGACATATATTTATTTGGTACTTGTCTAGTTGATATACGCTCATAGCCTCACAACTAGATGAGAGATACGAAATCATGCAGGGGTTATCCAATCTAAAACTAAGTTTGAGAGCATGCAGCTCGTTCCAGCGGACACCAGCAGCAAATGCCCGTCGACCCAGCGAGCCAATCCTGAAATTTGAACCACAAATCCCAATAGTAGGGCCGCAAGAGAGCCGATGTATTCGCGTTCGCTCGAGCTCGGTTAGTACTTGGTCAAAACTCGTTTATTAATAAACGAGTTGATCACGAACAATAATTATAAGCTCGTTTAATAAACGAGCCGAACATGAGTACGAGGGTGCTCGGCTCGTTTATGTTCACAAACAAGTTTGATAACTCTATTAAAAAGATCGAGGACGTACCGACTTAAGTTAGAATGTAACTCAAATTTATACATGTCAGTCTATCGTAACAAGAGTTAAGAATTCAAAATTAGTGAAGATGACTATAATAATTAACATAAATTTCGTCTAACACAAATGAAATAGATGTAACTTATATCTATCATTTGAGCCCAACATGAACAATAAGGTATTCGACTCATTTATGGGCTCATTTAAAAGATGCATTTAAACTCGTTAACGTTTAGACTCGACTATGAACCTTTTTATAAATTTATAAAGTTAGTAGTTAATAAAGAAATTTTTTTAATGAGTAACTCATTTAAAACTCATTCAAACTTGTTTAATCGCTCGTTTATCATATATATTGAACTTTATATTATATCAATTCAAATGCTGGAGTAAAGCTCGAGCTCGTCTCGAACTCGTTAAAATTAAACCAGCCGAGCTTGAACATGTATTTTAAAAGCTCGTTAATACTCAGTTCGAGCTTGAATTCGTGAAATTTTAAATGAATGAACATGAATACTTTACTATTCGGCTTGACTCGGTTGATTACAACCCTACCTAATAGCATAAATCAAATAAGAAGTGCATTTTATCTGTTGCTCCAACTTTCAGTCAAATCCTTACTGAGGTTTCAGACCGTCTGGAACGGATGGCGCTACATGATCACTAGCGAGAGATTCATCAAAAAACACTATCTGACCAACAACACGACGACGACGACCACCACCATCTCAATTCTCACTCCCTCATCATATCTTTCCACTTCATCTTCCGCCATCTTCTCCGCACGCAACAACAGCTTAGGGGCTGCTTCGCCATGGATGCCACCCTCATCCCTCATCTCTGCTTCCGACATATTACACTCGACCTCTGACAGCTTGATATTGTTGGGTTAATCTCAGACCCATAACAGGCCTGTCACTTAAGCCCACAATCGGTGGGAGTTTTCTCCAACAAATAGGGTTTCGGTCCCCGGTTGCTCAGCAACTGCAATCAGAAAACAACAGACGTTACTTTCTGAAGAAAGAAAAAAAAACGTCAATTCCAATTCCAGTCATCAGGTGATCCTGAAACAATTGGAAGGCCGTCACCATTTAAGAAGCTGTGTCAAGACCACATCCTCGTCATCTGCAACAATCTGAAGAAACGAAGCAGACAATGTCTTCCTCATCTAACACCGGTCAGTTTCCATTTCCGCAATAAGCTTAAGTCTTCATGTTGATTAGGCTAAGTTAACGAAGTACGATATTTTTCTAAATCTAATGTATACTCAGATTAACGTTTGGTATCAGAGCCTGCTTAGCCTAAACATGAACCCTAAGATGATCGATTACAAGTGTTAGTATTCAGATCTAGATCTGTTTCATGTTTCATTTCATTCAGATCTAGATCTGTTGTATGTTTCGTTTGATAATTTTATGTTTCGTTCGATTCTGGCTGTGATTGTATGCCTTCCGATGACGATAGAAAATTAGAACCCTAACAAAATTGTAGGGCTCTCATGTTGTTCTTAATTTTTCCTGCAGTAATATTTTGTTGCATTTTTATTTTATTTTATTATAAAATTATATGCATTATGTTGACTGCTGAAAATTATATTTTATGTTTAGCTGAGTATGCAGCCTATACTCAACAGTATAAAAAAATATTATTATTATTATTATTTTAATGTTAATAATCTCTTATTAAAATGGAACCAACGAGATGTTTTAATTAGAGATTCAACTTTTGATGTTGGGATTTATGTAATTAATTTTAATATTGCATGATTATTTTCTGACCAACGTTGATTATAATCATGTACTGTTATTATTAATATTCCCTAGCTAATTAATTATTTAAAGTTCTTTTTCAATTCTGCCCAACGGTGATTTGGACTAGAACTGCCATTAGCATGTAATTAATCAGACCAACGTAGGATTAATTTCATGATTGGCTTTATTGCTTTCTTGTATTTACTAATGATGTTTCTTTTCCAATTCAGTTCTTCATGCTTCAAACATTGCTAGCCACATTGCTGGCATTGATCAGCTTAATGGCACTAACTTTCCTACTTGGAAAGAAAGAATTGAGATGGTTATGGGTGTTCTTGATTTAGATTATGTCTTACGTGAGACTGCTCCCACTCCTTCTAATGCTAATGAGGAGAATTATGTTGAAAAGAAGGCTATCTTTGATGCCAATTCTCAAAGATGGGAGCGGTCTAACCGCTTATGTCTTATGGTGATGAAAACCACTATAAATGATGCTATCAGGGGAGCAATTTCCAACTCAGAGAATGCCAGTGACTATCTTACTAAAGTTGAGGAACAATTTAAAGGTTCCTCAAAAGTTTATGCCAGCACACTCATGATGAAAATGTTGAGTACTAAATATGATGGCTCTGGAAGTATAAGAGAGCACATTATGAGGATGTCTAACATGACCGCTAAGCTGAAAACTATGGACATGGAAATTTCTGATGGATTCCTAGTTCACTTTATCATGACTTCGCTCCCTTAGGAGTATAATGCTTTTAAGATAAATTATAATACTCAGAAAGATAAGTGGACTATGACGAAATTGATTGGATATTGTGTCCAAGAGGAAGAAAGAATACAAGATAAGAAAGACCAAGTGCATAATGTTGGCCTTGACAAAAAGAAACATCAGGCTGACAACAAAGTCAAAAGGAAGCTTGATTTCTCTCCTAAGGTGGAGCCTAGCCCTTCAGGGCATAAGAAGGCTAAGGCTGCTGCTCCATCTATAATTTGCCGCTTCTGTAAGCAAGAGGGACACATTCAGAAATACTGTGCGAGCTTTAAGAATTGGCTCACTAAGAAAGGTAATTATGAAGTTTCCTTCATTGATGAATCCCTTTATGCTGATTATTCTGTGAATTCCTGGTGGATTGACTCAGGTGCCACTGTGCACGTTGCCAATTCATTACAGGGATTCCATACCGGCGGACACTAATAAAAGGGGAGAGAAGTCTCAGAGTGGCGAACGGTAAAGAAACTGAAGTCGAAGCTATCAGATCACTTCCATTAGTGGTTTTGGAGAATTGTTTCATCCTTCGTCTTCGAGATGTAGTTTATGTTCCTAGCATGAGAAGAAACTTAATTTCCGTTTCTCTTTTAGACAATGATGGTTTTATTTGTACGTTTGGAAACAATAAGTGTGTTATTTATTTTGATAACAATATTGTTGGTCATGCTGCTAGACATGACAAACTTTATATGCTTTCACTTAATGATTCTCCTTTATTATTAAACGTATCTGATGATGTTTCAAATAAGCGCAAGCGTGATAAATATAATGAGACTTCATCAAAATTATGGCACTGTCGTTTAGGTCATATTTCGAAGGGGAGAATAGAACGTCTCATTAGAGAAGAGATACTTCAACCCCTTGATTTCTCAGATTCTCGTGCTTGCATTGACTGCATTAAGGGAAAGTATGTTAAACAAATTAAGAAAGGAGTCATACGAAGTACAGGTCATTTAGAATTAATCCACACTGATATTTGTGGACCATTTCCTGTAACATTGATAGATGGGTATGACTCCTTTATTACGTTTACTGATGATTTCTCCCGTTATGGATATATTTTTCCAATTCGTGATCGATCTGAATCGCTTGACAAATTTAAGATATTTAAGGCTGAAGTAGAAAATCGGCATAATTCTACGATTAAGGTCGTGCGATCAGATCGAGGTAGAGAATATTATGGGAGTACGGACAAATTCCTGACCCGTTCGCTAAATATCTTCAAGGAAATGGGATAATAGCTCAATATTCCATGCCCAGCGAACTTCAGCAAAATGGAGTAGCTGAAAGACGAAATCGTACACTTATGGACATGGTACGAAGTATGTTAAGCTACTCCAGTTTGCCGGTAAATTTGTGGATGGAAGCTTTAAAAACAGTCGCTCACATATTAAATCGGGTTCCCAGTAAATCAGTCCCTAAGACACATTATGAATTATGGACTGGGAGAAAACCAAATTTAAGGTACTTACGAGTTTGAGGCTGTCCTGCTGAAGCTAAACTATTTAATCCACAAATCGGAAAATTAGACCCTAAGACTGTAAGTTGTCATTTTATTGACTATCCTGAAAGGTCAAAGGGGTATCGATTCTATTGTCCTAACCGCACTAAATTCGTGGAAACACGCCATGCGGTATTTTTTGAGAATGATGAAATCAATGGGAGTTTAGAAAGTAGGAAAATTGATCTTGAGGAAGTTCGGATTTATGTCCCATTACCGATAATCCAAGAGATAATTACACCTCCTACTCAAATAATTACACCTCTAGTTCTAAATCCTGAAGAAAACTCCCCAACTGAAGGCTCAAAAACTATTCATGTTATGCCTAATGAAGAGACACAGACAAACCAGTCTCCTACGGTGCTTCATGAATCTCCTGTGATAACTAATGAACCTTTACGAAGATCACAAAGAGAAAGAAGGTCTGCCATACCTAATGACTATGTTGTGTATATGAATGAAGATGTACATGACATAGGAAAAGTAGATGACCCCACTTCATTTAAGAGTGTCATGATGTCTAAGGATTCATCAAAGTGGCTTGAAGCCATGGAAGATGAAATTAAGTCTATGAACATTAATGATGTCTGGGATTTAGTAGAAATTCCCAATGGAGTCAAAATAGTAGGTTGTAAATGGATCCACAAAACTAAATATGACTCTAAAGGGAACGTCGAAAGATTCAAGGCTAGACTTGTAGCAAAAGGTTTTACGCAAAGAGAAGGGATTGATTATGTTGACACTTTCTCTCCGTCTCTAAGAAAGAGTCACTAAGAATAGTTATGGCACTAGTGGCTCATTATGATTTAGAGCTGCACCAAATGGACGTTAAAACCGCATTCCTTAATGGTGACTTACGTGAAAATGTGTATATGGCTCAACCGGAAGGTTTTGTCATTAAAGGAAAGGAACACATGGGATGTCGGCTTAAGAAGTCAATTTATGGACTAAAGCAAGCCTCCAGACAGTGCTATCTTAAGTTTGATGAAACAATAAGGAAATTTGATTTTATTGAAAATAAGGTGGATAATTGTATATATGTTAAATTTAGAGGAGGAAAATTCATCGTATTAGTACTTTATGTCGATGATATCCTATTAGCTAGCAACGATAAGAATATGTTGCATGAGACAAAGAGATTTTTAACCACTCATTTTGATACGAAGGACCTTGGCGATGCCTCTTATGTTCTAGGCATTGAAATTCATCGAGATAGATCCAAAGGAGTATTAGGTTTGTCTCAAAAGTCATACATTGACAAAGTACTTAAAAGATACAACATGAATAACTGTTCTGCCACGGCTGCTCCTATAGTCAAAGGCAATAAGTTTGGATTATTCCAATGTCCTAGGAATCAATTAGAAACTGATCAGATGAAGATGATTCCTTACGCTTCAGCTGTCGGAAGCATTATGTATGCTCAAGTCTGTACACGTCCTGACTTAGCTTTTGTAAGCGGGATGCTTGGCAGATTTCAGTCAAATCCAGGATTTGATCACTGGAAAGCTGTTAAGAAAGTCTTGTGGTATTTGCAAGGCACTAAGGATTACATGCTTACATATAAGAAAACTGATAACCTTAAGGTTATAGGTTATTCAGATGCTGATCTTGTGGGGTGTGTTGATACTAAGAAGTCGACATCAGGATACATCTTCACCCTCGCAGGAGGAGCTATTTCATGGAAAAGCTCTAAACAAGAGCTTACGGCATCATCAACGATGTAAGCTGAGTTTGTGGCATGTTTTGAAGCCACGGAACAAGCTGTATGGCTTAAGAATTTTATCCCAGGCGTGAAGGTGGTCGACAACATTTCTAGACCACTTAAGTTATATTGTGATAATGAAGCCGCAATATTCTTCTCGAACAATAACAAGTCAAGTGGTGCCTGAAAGCACATAAACATTAAATATCATTTTGTAAAAGACAGAATTCAGGATCATACTATTATGGTTAAGCACATAAGTACTAAGTTAATGTTAGCGGATCCACTTACTAAAGACTTACCACCCAGTCTCTTTCAAGAGCATGTTGCCGGCATGGGTTTAAAAAGTAACTTGTGATCTGATTCTGAATAAGAGGACCATAATTATGAACCAACTCCCAATAAGAACTAATGATTATCCTAACAAGATGGACTGGTGTGCTATAGGTAATGGAGTTCAGTGGTATCACACTAGCTGCTGTAACTCATTATCTTGGTATACTAATCTGTTGAGTGTGTACTTATGTTGATTAGCCATTCGATTAAGTGGGAGAATATTGGGTTAATCTCAGGCCCGTAACAGGCCCGTCACTTAAGCCCACAATCGATGGGAGTTTTCTCCAACAAATAGGGTTTTGGTCCCCGGTTGCTCAACACCTGCAATTAGAAAACAACAGACGTTACTTTCTGAAGAAAGAAAAAGAAACGTCAATTCCAATTCCGATCATCAAGTGATGCTGAACCAATTGGAAGGCCGTCGCCATCTAAGAAGCTGTGTCAAGACCACATCCTCGTCATTTGCAACAATCTGAAGAAACAAAGCAGACAATGTCTTCCTCATCTAACACCGGTCAGTTTCCGTTTCCGCAATAAGCTTAAGTCTTCATGTTGATTAAGCTAAGTTAACGAAGTATGATGTTTTCCTAAATCTAATGTATACTCAGATCTGACAGATATGTGCATGCGGAACCATGCATATGCATCCTCATTATTTCGTACGCATATCCAACCCTTTTATTGATAAGCATTTCGAAATCCCGTTTCATGAAATATTCCTTAAGGCTGTGTTTGGTTTAGGAAAAATTTAGTGGAAAGGAAAATGTGGAGGAAAATTGGTAAAATCTAATGTTTGGTTTAGATGGAAAATATGAGGGAAAGAAAATTATGTGGAAAGTTAGAAGGAAAATTAATGTAAATTAAAAGGAGTTTTGAAACTTTCCTTCAAATTTTCCATTCTAAACCAAACAAAGGAAAATAAGATGGAATCCATAATGAATTTCACTTTCCATCAAATTTTCATTTCCTTATAATTTTTCCTAAACCAAACACAGCCTAAAAGAAGATATAATTGTTTTGTGGCCCTGGCTTTTGATCCCGCAGTACATGATTATAAAATTGTTTTGGCTCCATATATATACGCTCAAACATTCTCGCATCCGACGAATTCATGTAGTGACAGCAGTGGCGGATCCACGTTGACCTTAGGGGGTCAGCGGACCGCGCTGGATTTTTCATTTTAATACTTCAAATTTGCCAAATTAGTTATCATCTACTTAAAAAATATAAATTTGACCCCTTTTAAATTGATAATCTATCATCACTCATTCAAAATTTTAAAATATATACTATTCAATTTGAAATTTAAATTCATTCAGATCAATTCATGTCTATATAAATAAAAATTTCAATGATATTTTAGTCTAATAATTTTGTCCACCCCCCTCATTTGTGCACCTGGATCCACCATTGAGTGACAGTGAAAACAAAGATGGTGCAATTTGTTGATGACACTACACCTACACCTACACCTTGTAGACTCTCCTTCCATAGACCAGTGGCTCTTAATGGATACGTGTATTGGATTGGTAAGGATTTGGTGGAGACTTCTGAGTATGCGATACTACTTTTCGACCTGGCTCACAACAAGTTTCATGTCATCCCTCCTCCAACTGGTGGTCAGGGTACTGGTCAGAAGCTACAATGCTACAACACGCGGCTATGTCTCTCTCTTTTATGCTACTGATCATCATCATGTGTTGGATACTGGCAGGAGGATTGATGTTTGGGTTTTGCAACTTCAAAATGGAGTGTATCTTGGAGGAAGGAGAGTACTATCCCATGGTTTCCATATATGTCCTGAGCTTAACTCACAGCTATTCTCATACAAACCCATAGGATTGATTCGCAATGGAGAGTTACAAATGAAGCACAGACTAGATGGAAGCCTCATCCTATACAGCCCCAAATTCAACAAGGTGCTAAAGGTGGATATTGAAAATAGTCCAAATTCTGACGTCCAGCTTTTGGAAGATGATATTCTTGCTAATTTTTTGGTGGCCTCTAAAAGGAGTTTCCGTAGTTTTTTGGATGCTGATGATGAATCATCAGTCTTGTAGATTTGATATATTTTTTAATCAACTTTTTTTTTCTGGTGGTTAGAACCTGCACAATCCGTTCTGAATGGATTTTGTAGTCTTGGTTTATTATCAAATAAATTTTTTTAGGTGGCTAAGGGCCATGGAGTATCTTCAACCTATTGACATTTATATTCATGTGATATTGATAATTTATTACACAACATCTCTGACCACTAAGCCAAAATAAGTAACAGAGAGTGAAGATGTAGTTCATGCAGTTAATGCGAGTGGAAGGTCAATTGTAAAATGTGGAGTTCCGGAAAGTTGCGCCCCTAGTAATGAAGAATGTGAGGAAGGCATTGGCAGCAATAGTTCGGTATCCGACGGTTTCTGTAGACACCCTGCTTCTGAGATAGTTTTCATTACTGATTTATGTGGGGACTGTTCATCGGTTCGGTTCGTTTCAAAACTAAACTAAACTAAATTAAAACATAATTGTAAATTTCGATTTTGCATTTTTAAAATCGAAAACCGAACTGATTTACAACAGTTTGGTTTTTGGACCGGACCGATCTAATTTATTTCGGTTTGGTCCAAAACTAAAAATCGATTAACATATTTTTTTCTCTCCATATAACTCTTACTTAATAACGATACATAATAATCTATAAAAAATTTTAAAAAATAAATATTTTCATTATTTGTAATACAATTATTTATGAAATAGTGTAATAATAAATTTAGACATTCATATATCAATTAAGTAATAGGGAAAAGAAAAAATACAATTTTATTATTATTTTAATAATTAATTTTCAGTTCGATCGGAACATACATTACCAAAACCAATAATTGAACGGTAATAATTTTGATATTTTGGTTCTATTTGAAAACCGAATAATTAACGATCAAAACTAAATTATTTTGAAACAAATTAAATTGGTTCAACTTGGTTTTTGGTTTGAACCCTACTATGAACAACCCTTCATTTATGTCATCTTTAATAATGCCTTGTATTTTATATTTACTGCTAGCTGTAGGTTGTCACAAACTCAGTGTTTAAATCACCTATCTGTGCAGTGTTTTACTAAGATTTCTCCTAATTCAATGCTAGCCAAGCATTCCCCCAACATAACTTTGAAGTGAAAATGACTACAGGGAGATTTTGAGAATGCGAGAGTCTTGTGTGTAGAAAGAAAGATAATTTTCTTGATTAGTTTGGAGTAAATGAGTTCTTCCATTTATATAAACATTCGCATTCTCAATGGACGGTGGAGATTAACCGATCATACAACTACATTTATCTATCTACGGTGCAGGCTTGGTCTTTCTTCCTTGGATCTTCACTGCAGGTTTGAATTGAACTTATCCTTCTACCACTTAGTACGATTAGGCATGTCATGGTCTGATCCATGTCTTATTCTTTGGATCTTGCCCTTTAAATGTATCGAGCCGTAACATCCACCCCACTTAATCTATCTATTTCCTTTGTTGATGTCACCTTTAACAGGTGAGATCTCCAATCTATCTTTAAGTGAAAAAGGATCCGGACAATGCGCTCTACTGTATGCTAAGTGAATTTCAGTTGCACGTTTACGTATCCAACAATTATTGCAACTCCCAGTACTAAATTTCTCATACAACCATGAGAGCAAGTTGAACTCATACACATATACTAGAGGATCCTCTGACGAAATGGGTCAAACAACCGAGGATGCTGCATGGCAAATCCAGTAAAGATTTGACTCCGCAAAAACTCAACAACACAAGTTACAGTCTCTTTGAAGCTCCGTGTCACCCCTCCCCCACTGACCAAGGCATGCTGCATATCTGGCAATGCAATGATCCTCAGCTTGGTGTTGGAACCATGCAGGTCAAACTTGGGGAAAAGCCAGGACTACCCCAGATTCCGGATCGAGCTAGAGAGTTCACTACTAATGGTGATTTTCTATTGAAAACAAAAGAGGGCAGCTTCATCATATTCAATTCAATACAAGAACACAGCGGCCCTGGTAATATTGTGACATTCACATTCTGGAAGAGGAAATCCAAGCTTCACGTTGGCTCCAAGAAGATATTATGAATAGACGCTATCAACAGTAGAAAAACTCAGCTGACTGAACTGGAACATGAAGTGGAACACTACACTACACTACCTATCCGTTCTGTTGCTCAATATATGCTCTTTATCCATCCATAATACCAGGCACTGCTTCAAATTTCACTTGGCAGAAGATACCTCTGATAAACTCATGCTTAACTGAAGAACTTGCAACTCCCCAGTCAAACCGTGAAATAACAAGCTAGCAGTGATCAGATTGATTAAAGCGGAAGCTGCAAACAATGGATGCTTCATTAATGAAGAAAGCTGGAGCACACAGACATGGATCCACACATGTTTTTACTTGAATATTTTTCATGGAATACCTGCAACTGAACAAGAAAGAATCAGAGACATACATTACCATCAGTGCAGACCTTTCTTCTTAGCTCTTTCCATCTTCTTCTTCTGATGGCTTTTTCTTTCTTCCTCCTCGTCCTCGCTATCATCATCATCATCATCATCATCGACGTCAGAGGGTTGGAAGTTCTCGCTGTCGTCACTGTCTGTTGGAGGCGACGGATCAAGACGAGCTGCGTCCTTGGCCCATTGAATCATCTTCTCAACTTCATCCTCCTCTTCCGAATCAGCTCCCACTTGCTTCCTCAGACCCGATTCCTCACTTCCGCCCATCAAGTCAGAAGCGGCGAGTGAAGACGCATGCCTCGATCCTTTCAGAGCCGCAAATCTGGCAAGCAGATCGCCTCCGCCGTCAGCAGGCGTGCCCTGAGGCGGCGGAGTATTTAAATTGAAGACGGGTTTGACCGACGAAGATGAGGAGGACGGTCTTTTTAGGGCTTGGAATCGACGATTGAGATCGGAATCGATGTAGGACGGTGCTACTTTCGACGTGTGAGACCCGACGGTGAGATCGAGAAGCAGCTCATCCTCCGTCGCTTTCAGGAGCTCCTCTACCTCGTCGATCCGATGCTCCTCCACCGTCCGATTGTTTCTTCTTCCGCTCATCTCAAAACCCTAAAATCAAAGAGGAACACAGGAGGAAACAAGAAGCTAAATATTTCTCCTACCGTTGCTTAGCAGAGAAAAATGAGAGTATTCAAGATTCAAGCGAAGCGGTAACGGCGCCGTTTTTAATTCCTACTGTCACGTTCTTATTGGTTGGAAGGTCCACAGTTGGAAAATTTGCGAATGCTACGGATTCTTAGTTGGAGAGGCACGTGATTTGCACAGGCTTCTATTTCTGTGGAGAAATGCGCGAAACAGATCGTGGTTGTTAGGTTTGTGGCTGTGGAGGGGAGCCATGGCGACGCCGTTGTTGAAAACTGCGACGGAGAAGATCGGATCTGTGGTTCAGAGACAGGCGTTGACTTTGACCGACGCGGCGGCGGAGAGGATACGTGAACTGCTTCAGCGGCGGCAGCGGCCGTTTCTCCGTCTGGGCGTGAAGGCTCGAGGATGTAATGGCTTGTCGTACTCCCTCAATTACGCAGGTGAGTTCGGTCAATTCTTCTGAGCTTATCTACGCCTTGCTCGCTTGTCACAGTGTTCATATTGGTTTGGCTATGGCCTATGGCGGAATTAGGGATTACGGCTTTGCATTTTTCATATTTATAGCTGTGAATTTATAATGGATTTGAGGAGTAGGGCAGAGTCAGAACTAACAGGGCTATCAAATTTTAAGCATACGTACTGAAATGCATGCGTTTTTCATACCATTTGGCATTTACTTCAAAGATTTTTTAAATTTTAATCTTCCATCTTATTCTCATTCTCTAGTGTGTATTGAACATTTTCGAATATTATTTATGGGAAAATGAAGCTGTTTGAAAAGTTCTCTGCATCATGCTTGAGGTTGTATACATCGAATTGATATGCATGTAGTTTAAGTGTGACTTTATCTTGGTTATGAAACGGGGCGAAAGATTACCAACCATGCTGAAACAATTTGCTTTGAGTATTAGCTGCTTTCTTATTCAGATGTGCTTTCATGTTCTCTCCAAGCTTGGCGTTAGGTTAATGATTTACAGCTTGAACTAATCAAATGGACTTTAAGATTTATCAGTACCTTCTATTCCTGTTCTATCCGAGGGATAGTTATTTACAGTTTTTGGCTATAGCTGGATGATGCATTCCAGTTGATGCCAAAGTGTACTTCGTGTATCATGTAGATGTTCTATTATCTGTTGTTGCTTAGATGATAAAGGGAAGTTTGATGAACTGATTGAGGACAAGGGGGTGAAGATTTTGATCGATCCCAAGGCCTTGATGCATGTCATTGGGACAAAGATGGATTTCGTTGATGATAAGCTCAGGTACTCATCTTTTCGTTAGATGCTCGCCACAGGTGGAATTATTTTATCATTCTTATTGCCTGAGAGTGCTAATGGTGAGCATTTTTTGATATAGTCTGGCTCTTGAGTCTGATGTGAACATACATATATCCTACCTAAAGTAGAATAATCTTGTGTTTTTTTCTTTGTCTATATCCACCTTTTCCAGACCCGTCGTCCCTGGTCGAGTCATTAACATAGATTCTAGAAGTCATTGGTGGTCAGTAGAACATTCGGATTATTCATAGACCTTTTGTGCGTCTTCACCAATTATGCTCTGAATTTATCTACTCCCTGCTTGCAGAGCACATTTGGGAAATTTATTTGATTTCTTCTAATACTTGGAACTCCAAAAAGCTTTCTGAACGCACAATGATTAATCTATTAAAGAAGTCCCAAAAAGGATGATTTCTCAATTCCTGTTTGTTCTACTTTTGGGATTCCCTGTCAACAGGTCTGAATTCACATTTATTAATCCAAATTCCAAGGGGCAATGTGGATGCGGTGAATCGTTCATGACGGCCAACAACACCGGAGGATCGAAGTAGGTTGGTCATGAAAACTAGACTGATATTTGAATGACTGCATGCGAGCTCGTCATATTATTCAAATTAATGATTGTGCATATACCACCCAGTGCTAGTGTTTATAAAGTTGCAATGCAAACACTGCATAACATTTTCCGTATTGAAATCTAGTGCTGATTGTTAAACTTTTAAATAGTAGTGAAGAATAAAACTTAAGTACCTTGAAGCATTAGAAGCTTCGAGACATTAATAGAGACAAATGTTTCCTTACATTTCTACATAATGTACGACCTATTCAATGTGGCGTTGTTTGAATTTGTTGTGTATAATTGTTGAAAATGAAGTACCAAATAGTCCAAGTCCAAGTAAACTTATTTGTAAGATGGAAAGCTAGCATCCTCAGACAATTTGAACACACAAGTCTCCCTCCATGGACCATCCTCAGTTTGGTCCTGTGGCTTCACTATGTTCTTACTGTCTTCATTAGTTATACGTTGACCTAACTTACCAATGTGATATCTTGATCTGTAATACTTTGGATTTTTCAAACTTACCAATGTGATATCTTAATCTATAATATTTTGGATTTTTCAAACTACTCTATTTTTTAAAAAATTTATCCAATTTATCCTATTTATTGAAAACGTTTGTCAATTTTTGTTATACGATTATTTGAAATTAAATGTGGCGGCTATGGATATGTGTGATGATGTGCTAATGAATGAGACGTGAGGATGTTATTTTAATTAGGAAACAAATTAAAATTAATGAAAATACTGATAAATAAGTACATCAAAAAGTCTTTTAACTAAAAGCGTAAAATAGATATCTGAGTGTCTATTTTTTTATTCCATATTTTAAGTTGTTATTAATTATAAAGATTGTAGTCTGACTTTTTATTAAAAAAAGAAAAATAATCTTGTCTACTATTGTTCACCATCACATTTTATATAATGCAAATTGTGCATTAAATTTTTGTTGTTTTTAGTAGTAAGGTAATGATTCAATTCGGTTCGATTTTACTCAAATGATTAAACCAAACATTCATCTATTGGAGACTGAATTGAAACATGCATTCTAAAAAATTAAACTGAATCAAATCACTCAGTTTGGTTTAAATGCGGTTCGGTTCAATCAAATACATCGTTTCTTTCTGTTGTTAGCATAATACAATACATCAAACAGCCTGTTGCTAGCATAATACATTAAAATTTTTGCTAATAGTCAAAGAGACTTAAAGTCGTACACAACACAAACTAAACTAATACACCAAAAAAGTTGAATTCATCATCAATGAGCTCTACCCTTTTTCTTCAAACAATTATGATCTCTTTTCATTTTCTTGAAGAGACACAATATAAGTTAATCAATCAAAAGACTCATTTCTTGCATTTATCAAACAATCACAAATTTAGCATAGATGCCACCCACAAGAGGCTCTCTTCCAAATTCAGAGTATGTCACCTTGGTATTCTACAGGAAGACAGTCGCAGTCTTTGTCAAGATCATCCTGAAATTCCTGATCATTTATTCTTCAGCTGCTCTCATACAAAGGATCTCATCACTGATTCAATCAAGCTAAATCTCATTTCAGTTACTCCTCTTTTCTCTTATTGGGCCTTTGTCATTACTTGGAGCTGTTCTCAAAACTTTGTATCAAGTTTTCTCAGAAAGATCTGCTTTCTGTACTTGGCTAGCAGCACTTATCAGATTTGGAACCACAAGAATAATTTAATTTTCAGAGATCGGCAGTTTCGCAGAGAGAATATCATCAAACGAGTGAAAAATGAGTGTGCTATTAAGCTCTCCCTAATCCAGAAAATTCCATGCTCAAGAGCAAATATTCAATAGGCAGCAAAGACTCACATGGAGTCTTTAGTAGATATTCAGCTTAGGTTGATTCTTCATTCATTGTCCGCATTTTTTGGTTCTCACAAATAGTTCTTTTCTCCCCCTGATGTACATAAATCTTCTTTCTTATTAATTCAACACTAGCACCTTTTCCAAAAAAAAAACAACAACCTGCTATCAACATCAAATAAACAGCCATATAAATAATGACATCGTCAAATAAACAGACATGTAACACCAAATAAACAGTCATTAGCACCAAATGAACGTCACTAAATGAACAACCATATAGCAATACAATAATTATTGTAACAAAAGTATGCTTGCAGCACCAAATAAATAGTCATTTATAGATAAAAACAATATGAATAAGTAGTCATTATCCAACACATAAAATGCAGTAGTAGTTATAAGCTACAATAGTTAATTGCAACAACTATGACAACAAAGAATGTTACAATTTTAGATGTGTGATATATTTACCAATCTTTTACTAGTTCTTTTTATTTTGAGATGCACCTGCAGAAAAAGGACTGGACAAATGAGGATCTAATTTTATAGCTGCAAGAAAAAGAAACTAATATTATTAGAAACAACTTATACAAGAATCACCAAATAAAAGACATTAAAATTAACTTGGAAGTTGCAAAATTATATATACAACCTGCTTCAAGTTTAGCAGCTTCATCAATAGTTGCATTTATATTAATAGGGCTAGGTCATGCTCGCAGCTAGTCTTGAGCAAATATTAAAGACTCACATGACTCAAAGAACTACAATACTGATTAAGAACACGTCCACTGGTGCTAAAGGTAGATTTATAAGCAATGGTGAAATTAGGGACAACAAGTACATCTCTTGTCATTAAAGAAATTATTCAAAATCGTGAGCTATTAATCTTTAACCAATTCAAAATATCAAAATATTCTCCAACTACAGATTTACAAGCTCTCCTCTAAATAAATATCTAAACTCAAACTCAAAACTCAACAACTCTTGGCTTTGTTCTCTCTCAAAATCATTTGTAAAGTCTGTCACTCCATCATCAAGAGCCTCAACTCCATCAGATTCCATTTCAACTGAATTTTCAACTCTTTTTTTCTTCCATCATATTCTTCTTACTCATAAAAATTGTACAAGCAATGCAGTGTCATCTTAAGTGTAAACTTTAAATCATCCACCGTTGACTGAAGATACACCTTTGTATAACAATAGCTCACATATTTCAATTTGTATGTAGAATCTATCACAACAGCAATCAACAATAGCATATTAATTTATCAACCGATCCTTAATACTTGTCAAACTTTAGACTCACATCTTTTTAGGCATATTTCTCAAAATGAGATCACATATATTAGGCCAAAAATAAATATTTGACTGAATGGTCATAATATCATGAAAATATGAAATGGATATAACATATAAAGATCCTGAAAGTTTATTTGTTACCTCATAAAAAGTCTTTAGAAACTTATGAAAAATTTGAGCACTTATCCAATCATCTATAGTTGGAAGCATTCTCCTGCATAAAATGGATCAGATTTCTCATATCTCTCAATTGACTTTTGAAATTTAAAAGTTGTCTTCAATATTAAATATGTAAAATTCCATATGGTTGGAACATCAAGAATCAAGTTATCCTTATAAAGATTCTCATCTTTTTTGCAACAAATTCTAAATTGCTCAGCTCATTAAGGGGAAACCCGAATATATCTCA
This sequence comes from Kalanchoe fedtschenkoi, assembly GCA_002312845.1. NCBI lineage: Eukaryota > Viridiplantae > Streptophyta > Magnoliopsida > Saxifragales > Crassulaceae > Kalanchoe > Kalanchoe fedtschenkoi. The sequence goes on from NQLW01000100.1 coordinate 907,485, forward strand.
CAACTGCTCTTATCTTTCAACAGACCAACCTTCCTCTTTCATTTCATCTTTAACTATCAATTGGATGATATGCACACAACAATGTATGTGAAAATACTTTCCATCCATAACAAAAACATTTCTATCTAAAATCTTCTTCTTTAGGTGAGCAATTGTGGTGTCATTAAATGAGACATTGTCAACGGTCATTGTAAAAATCTTTTTATTTATCATGCATGTATGTATTGCATTTCATATTGCAACATCTTTTTGAGATGAAATCGAAAAAATTCAATATTATCTTATGCAACTTCCAATTGCGATCAATGAAATGTGCACTGATAATCATATAACTTAAATTTTGGAGAGAAACTCAAATATCATATGTGAGCCAAGCTCGTTGAGCATTAAAACACAAAACATTCTTTAATTCTCTCTCCAAGTTAACACATATACTCATGCATCTTTCGCAATTGTCACACGAGATACTAATTACAATCGAGGCACGCATTCATTGCAAAAATGTCTAAATCCTTCACCCTCTGTAAAGCTAAAAGATAATTCGTCCATCACAATTATCCTAGCAAGTGCTTTTTTAGATTTTATTTGATCAAAATTTTAAGAAACCATACAATCCGCACTCGACTGTTAAAATGATTCAATTGTCTTTTGTTTCTTAAGAAACTTATTGTATGAATAACGCATACACTTATTCAAATATGATTAAAGAGTAATAGTCGTTATTGTATTCACATATTTGACAACTTTACAGTAATTACATAACAACGAATGATCACACCTTATATCTTCGGGATTTATAAAATTTTTAGTGAGATGATTTCAAATGAAAGCTACAAATTGCTTAATTTGGACAGCCGAGGTGGGGTTTCAATCCGGCCTTTGGCGATGAGGGATGATGCATTATATAATGGAATAGCTCTTGATAGTGGGGTGATAGGGGTTGAAACTAAATAATTTAATTAATTAGTAAAAATATATATAATACATTGAAATGACATAATTTTGACAAAGGATTAGTTTTATAAGTAACAAAACAATTACTATATGTTAATAAAAATATTTTAAATTCACTAATTAATAGCAAAATCACAATTGTTTTTGGAACTACAATGTTAAGTAACATTAATTGTCATGGCCGTAAACTATTTTTATATATTTATTTGAAAATAATTAATAAATTTGATCAATATGAAATCGATTGGATTATAAAAGATATTTTTGAAATTAAATTAGCAAATAATTAAATGCATGCCCCAAAATGCATTTTTTAGAAAATATTTAAAAAGTAGTAGTACCTGCAACTTTTGAATCAACGGGTAAATAATGTCCAGTTACATTTTTTCTTTTTTTTTGAAATTTTTTAGTATGTTCACACCTCGAATTTGATAAAAAAATTATATAAAAAGAACATATATCAACAAAGATTGTAATCTCAAATAGCCAAGTAAATTGCTGTAAGGATGGTTAATGATTTGACAATCCATCAATAAATGATAAGGTGTCTTCATAAAATATTAATAATATAAATTAAAATAAAATCATCATGTTTCCGTGAAAATTCATATTACCGCCCAATTTTGACTTGCTGATTTATGATAGTTTCTATAAACAAAATCCCAAAGTAAAGCAGCAACAACAACAAAAATTGTGTAACACGTGTTATTTGCTATTTTTTCTCTGGTCAAATTTATTTTGTGAACTTGAAGAAATTCATTAAAAAAATGGAATTTTTGAAAGTAAATAAAATATGTGACGAAATGGGTCGCATTGATATTTATTATTTCACTCTTTATGATAATACTTTTTAATCTTTTGTGTAGTTATATAAGTATCAACTGAAATAAATTAAATCGCACCATTTTTTAGTTCTATATAAATCCATTGAAAAGGAGAAAATTTTTAAAGGTACATATATTTGTACTTCAAAAAGAAAATCTTTAGAAGAAATATTAGTATATAATTCAGCATAATATTTGGTCTCAAGTTTAGTCAACCAAAAAATAATTATAAAAGGACCACCCAACTAATAAAATTATTGTCTTTTGTTGACTGCACAAATATCATGTCCACCACTGGGAAAAATTGTATTGTGCAATATCACTTATCCAAAAATCAAGTGATAAATTATTTCGTCCGTTTTTCGTAAGGTTTCAAGTTGAAGTCTCCAATTAATGATTGATTGCGTGTCTATTTTTTGTGTGTTTATCTTATAAATGTTAAAAAAAATGTATATATCACTTATCCAAAAGTGTATTAAATATAAATGAATTTTATGTATCCCGAAAAATGAAAGGTGATAAGAGTTACTGCAATTACAAGTACCAATACTTGATTTCTTTGAAGAAAAAAAGGCACCATAACTTCGATTAAAAAAATGTGACTAATTCCAGTTGTACATATTGATGAAAGTCAGAAGATTTAAAACCCCTTTTTAAGATGCACTCTTGACCAACACATCCACTCCACTCCACTCCAACACTATCTCTCCTCTCTCTCTTCATTAAACCATAGAGTACTCCATCGCATGTTGCAGAGCAAAATGAAGAGCAGCCTGAAGAGACTAGCGAGCAAAGTGAGATGCGTCAGCAATGGAGTATCACAGGACACAGATGAATTTTCGATACTGGCGGCAAGGTCGAGTAAGGAGCGGGGAGAGGAGAAAAGCTGTGGGAAAATGGATCAAGTGAGAAGTCCATCGGGGCACTTTGCGGTGTATGTTGGAGAAGAACGTCAGCGTTTCACGGTGAATACGAGGTACTTGACGCACCCGCTGTTCAAAATGTTGCTGGAGAAGGCTTCGGACGAGTTTGGGGTTGAGCGGAGGGATGTGCTTGTGGTTCCATGCAGCGTTTCGGCCTTTCAAGAGGTTATGAGCGCCATTGAACGCTGTCGAGGAAGGTTTGATTTTGGGGAATTGGTTGAGGAGTTTTTGTAAAATGGAAGATCACTCATCATTTTTCGTGTCTGAAACGTCACCTAGGAAATATCAAAAGAATAAGTGACCCTTGTTTTTTTGTATATAACACACACAATTTCCCATCGAAATTTAGATACAATATATTAGCATGTACTACACTTCTACTACATACGAAACATGTTTCATATCCATCTCACTTCAACTTCTTCGTACTTACCGTAATTTTTATATAATCCTATCAAAATCAGGTCCATGCCGTCTTTCAGGAATATAACCCTACACTATTTCTGTCTGCTATTTATCGTCACAAACCACGCGTTTAGTCTGTTAAACAATGGCCAAATCAAGACCCCAACGTCCAAACTATGGTTTAATGATGGCCTCCCACGTTTGAAACCCTGATAAAACATATAAAGAAATGATTTAAGCGTTTGTTATTAAAAGTGGGTAATATAATTAATGATAATAAAATGTTTTTGATTCGAGCAAAACATAAATTTTAGCTTTACAAATCAGTTTTCTTCAGGATATGTGGATTATTATTTATTCACTTCCTGACAATTTATCTTGCTACTTCCTAGAAGACTGCTTGCCGACTATTTATTTTTTCCTCTACAAAAACATGTATGCTATTTTAAAATGTGATATTTTTGTGAGAAAAATTTGTAAAAGAGCAAACAGTCATCTGTCAAACTGTGTATGGATGGACAAGGAATCAATCACATTGAGATACAAACTTTGCCAGATATCTATAGTGGAAACTTAAGACCTTTTTATATACAGGAAGTGATGATTCTTAATGGTAATCTTCTTGGCTGACTCCATTGGATTTTTCAATGCCGAAATATTACTAATGGATTACCTCTTCTTAATGAAGTGATTAAAAACATTACATTATATATGTAATGAACGGCGACTTCATTTATGTGGGTGTACCAAATCCAAGATCACTAATTGGACAATTAGAGTCAATAATCATGTTTAAGTTCACCAAATCCCTATCCCCAATCAATTCCATTCATACAATTATCACATCTGAGAGACCCAAAGCAGTTGGAAGTTTTCAAAACTAGAGATAACATTTACGTATTCAATTGCACAACCAAAACACAATGAAAGAAGCCAACAACTCCTTAAAGCTTTACAGATCCACTCAGTGGCTAATGGCGCCTATATAATGAGAGTAACCTTGCTGTCTCATTTCATCCAAAAAAACAGCATTCAGTACCAACAAAGCTCAAACAACATTGTTTCAAGAGTTATTTTCAAGACAAAGTCTGATAGTGGGAATAATGAAGGGAGGACGCGACTCGACTTCAGTTGACATCCCGGAGACAAGCGCAGATGCGAGAGGTGAGGCCCCATTGTTCACTGGGAAATCCAGTAGCGGGGGGTTCATATATGGTCACAGTAAGCCATCAGCTCAGAAGAAGGGTCTGGCCATATTTGATCTCATTCTGAGGATATCCGCCCTTGTGACTTGTCTGGCAGCGGCCACTGCAATGGGCACCGCAGAACAGACTCTGCCGTTCACTACCCAGTTTTTCAAGTTCGACGCTGGCTATGATGACATGCCCAGTTTCTTGTAAGTAAAGCACAAATTTAACGCTGAGTGCAGATCATATATATCTCCAAGTTTCATAACACCAAACAATGCAGGGCTTTTGTCATCTGTTTCGCCATTGCAACCTGCTACTTTCTACTCTCCTTGCCGTTCTCAATCATATTGATCATCCGCCCTCAAGCATCTGGACCCAGGCTACTACTTGTCATCTTTGACACGGTAAAAAGACACTACTAATTACTCCCTCTGTCCTCTTTTATATGTCACTTAACCGAATTTTTTTGTCCACTTTTACTTATCACTAACCAATTTTCAATGTGTATTTAATATCAACAACTACCTTAAAATGTCAAACATTAATCACTTCATTACCATAATCAATAAAGAATACATTCATCACCAATAATCATCTACCAATTTTACTTTTTGCACGAACTTTTTCAAAAAATTATTAACCACCTACCTATTAAATTTGTTCAACCGCTAGCATTAACTTCACTTTAATCTACTCAAATTAACCTTAAACG
>NQLW01000100.1:912887-997897 GCA_002312845.1 Kalanchoe fedtschenkoi
TTTTTTACATTTTTAGTTGTAACTTACTCACTTTTCATCTTTTACATGTCACTTAACTGAATATTTTTGTCCATTTTTACTTGTCACTTAACAATTTTCAATGCGTATTTAATATCAACAACTATCTTAAAACGTCAAACATTAATCACTTTTTTATCATATTCAATAAAAAATCATTCATCACCAATAATAATATACCAATTTTACTTTTTGCACGATTTTTTTTTAAAAAACATTAACCACACACTCATTAATTTTGTTCAACCCCTAACATTTACTTCATCTTAATTTACTCAAATTAACCTTAAACGACATGTATTAAAGGACGGAGGGAGTAACACTTTTTAATATGTATTTAATATCTACGATCACCTTAAAAATCAAACATTAATAATTTCATTATCATAATCAATAAAAAAGTAATTCTACACCAGTAAAAATTCATCAATTCTTCATAATTGCATTCCTTTTATTTTACAAATGAGTTTTTTTTTTTTTTTTTTGCGTACAATGAAAATAATGATCTTTTATGCTTATTCTGCTACAATGAAGAATTTGTTTTGTTTTTGAAAATCTGCTCACGGACATTGCTTTTTAATTTTAAAATTAATAATCATTTTGAATTTAGGGATCCTTGAGTGATAATTAAATTTATAATTACAATGTATAAATACTATTTACAAACTATATATTAGCACCTAACTAAAAGTATATTTTTCTAGCACATTTATTCATTTTCTTATATTTTTTTTATTTTTTTCAAACTCATCTTATCATCTCACCAAAACAACAAATAAGCAATACTATAAATAAATAAACAAATTCATATACACCAATAACTATTCCTTTAAAAGCGTCCTTGTTGACTCAAAATAATTATCTATGTCAATTTGCTGAGGAAGACACCAACTAAAGCAAACTTGTTCAGCCTTTATAAAATGGAGTTGCAGCAGTTTTATTTGTTCTCCTATCAATCTTTCATTAATTGATGCGGTCATTTGATATGCTAATAATTTACTGTTCAGTTTTATTTGGAATGAATAAAAGTAGATAGAAATTTATCTTGACAGTAGATTTCGGTAACCATTCCGTAAGTCCCTAACCTCCACTGGTGAAAGTAGACCAACAACCTTTTATGTCGAATTTTTTCAGTGTTTGTGTATGTGAATTTTCAGTTTTGCTTAGTGTTGACTAATTGCTGTCCTGGTGAGAGGAAAAAATGAGTATGAAAAAAGAAGAAGAAAAATAATGAAACGATGTAATTTTAGTTTGATGTTTTATTATAATTTGTAATATTAATTATAATTATAATTCAATTATGGAGAAGCCTTCCCAGTTCCCAACATTTTCCATTTCATGGGTAAGATGGTCAGTTTGTTCGGCGCAGCAAAAGATGGGGGAAGTCAAATTTCGATATTTGAACCGTTTGAGCACAAGTATTTAGACAGAGACGTTCGTCGAATTTGTGGTTCTGGGATTTTTTTTTTTCAAATGCATCCTCTTCAATCCTGTATTGTCAAATTTGTATCCCCCTTATCAAATTTGTGGTTCAGGGTTTGTTGCAAAGAGGTACATTTGGAAAAAAAGTTTCACACAGCGGAAGAACATGGAGCAAATCGAAGAAGCTGACGCCCATTTTGTACGAGAAAATGGGGAGTCATGTTATCATCTATTGAATTTGTGTCCGCAGCGTAGAAGGGGTGTTGAAGGGGCGATGTTTGTCGTCTAGAGGTATGATTTTACAGGCAAGTCTTTTGTGCGTAATAGGCTCATGGGAAAATGATGATGCAAAACAAATTCTACTATGCTTGTGTGTTTACTGTGGTTAACTATTTTTGCTAAATTTCTCGCTCTACCTAGAAATTTTTTGATATGCTTGGTTTTCAAATTTGTATTGAAAATGACTTTTGTTCTATTGTTTACACTTAAAGGGCAACTGAACCTCAGTATCAACTTATAATATTGAATCAACATAATCCAGGTTCAGGGCTGTTCAAACGTTGCCTGTGTACCCAGTGCAGACTGCAGAGTGATGTATGTTGATGCATGGTTCAGGAGCTGTGTTTTTTCTTTTTAATATTGTAGAACTTATTTCTTACTACCAATACGGACTTGTCGTATGCTTTGTAACAGGAAAACTTTGTACAAAAATGTAGCCGATAAGGAAGTAGAAGATCAAGAACCATACTCGCTTTATCAAAGAAGGGCATCTAACAATATCTGGTTCTGCACACCATCTGAAATTTGGGAGATTCATACTTTGTCGCAAGGTTAGTTTCCTTTCTTGTACATTTTGTTTGATCTTGGGCATATGCCACCTTGGACATATTCTCTTTCAAAACCAAGCTAATTGCTGGGCATACGAAAAATGAAATTTTGTTTAAAACAATTATACACACGACAGAATCATAATCCAAACAAAAGAAGTTATCAAACTTAAGCTTACTAGTATGGATTGATAGGCTTGGTTATTTGTTGGTCTTGGTCTTATAATTAAAGAATGTCAAAGTTAGTCAAATTGCTTAAAAGGAGAATGTTGTTTGTTTTTCATTATTTTCACTCAAGCTTTCAGATTGCTTGTCTTTGTTACAATATTTTGAATGCTTTCAGCAAATGCTACTTGCCCTCAGAGAGTCCTCCTAAAGATCAGACAACCACGTCTGAGAGGTGATCATTTAAAATGTGTTGAGATTGTAAGCATGTGATTTTAAATTAAGAGTTTTTGTCCTTTATTCTTTCTGCTTTCAATTAGTGTTTATACACTGCAGTGAGCATGAGAAAACTGGAGAACGGTCACCTTTTGCTGAGCCAATAGCTCCACCAGAGCCATCCTTCAAGAATCGCATGCAGTGAGCATGAGAAAACTGGAGAACCGTCACCTGTTGGAATTTACCCTTTCAATGGTGCTACTACTCCGGCTGCCTCTCCTTCAAGGATGGCCAATTTCTTACTCCAGATTCTTTGGCACACATTTCAAACCAGGGCAGCATAAGAAGCATTACCGTTGCTGCTATGCCCTCAATACCTTTTCTATTACCCCCACCACCAGCCCAATACTCTCACAAATTTCTTCAGATACTGCCCTAAACACATTGCCAAATGCCCATGGATTGTGGTCTAATCCAGCGCAGCAGCCATTACAGGTGCTGGCCCCATCTCTTTCTGTGACCAATTATCAACAAAGATCGGATTTATAAGGCACTTCGGATTCTAATTCAGGTATCGCCGTCCATAAGCTGAGTGACTGGTCTTTTATGGAAAACCACTTGCTTTTTAAACATCAGAAGATCAATCTGCGTTATCAGTTCTATTCCGCTTGCCCATTGTCTATTTTCTTTGTCTTCTTGAAAATCATTTTTATCTTGATTCTAATTGAGATGTTTTTCAGTTACGGCCTCTTTAAAGGACAGTGCATTCGTCGACATGGTTCATAATTCTCTTGCGAAAGCACATGGGAGATGACATATCTTAGAAATGTACATATACACTGCATAAGCCAAGGTATAATTAACCTTTTTACACAATCTTTACATCTTTCAGAAGCCAAATGTCCAAGGATAACCATGCTACATTTTTATCGTCGATCCCAGAGACACAGGAAACTGTTAAATCCATTTACTAATCATCAGGGGATCAGCAGTACAGACTCTGATACCTTTATATCTAAACACTTAAATTCATCTTGCGCATACGTGAACCTAATCAGGCCAGTCCCAGTAATCAGTATCCTTTATATGAGTTGTTGAACAGACAAAAAATAATACATTACTAAATACTTTGTGTTTGGTGATGTTTATCAGAATGATAGATTTGTTGAATCCTTGTTCTTACAGCTCTTCTGAATCATGGTGTTTCAAAGGAGCCGGTTTCCTCTGCTGAGGCGTGACTAATTTTGATTGTGTATCATATAACTCGAATACGTTAAATGGAGGATGTACTTCTAGGCATGCTTATTTTGATAAGAGAAGTTATACTGATGGCCTGCTTCTGTTGGAGAAACAAGTTTTAGCTGCTCACAAGAGCAAGCGAATTGAGCTTTTGATGCTAGCTGCTGTGACAGATGATGGCGTAACTGTTAATGGGACTCCTCAAGCCAGTGGTAGTAGTGATATTGAGTAAATGAGGATTAAGGGTAGTCAAATCATTGCAGGGGAAGGATATCAATGATGGGCTTGTGCGATCTCTGCATGATGCAGCCAGGGTTTGAGCTTGCAATTAAAGGGCACAAATCGGGGTCTCAAATGTCGTGGTTTCAAAAACTCTTGTTTGGTGTGGACAATGATGGATGGATCAAGACATTATCTTATCAGGTAGATCATAAATTTGATTTCTTTATCAATAAATTGTCGGCACTAAGATGGCTAGCTAAGTTTGGGTTAACTTTTGCTGATCGGCAAGTGATTGTTGCATCTGATGTGTGCACAAGGAACTTCCTGAAAGCCCAGATTTTTCATATCAGTCTCTGAGTATTAGTCTACTATAGGTCATTCATAAATATTGGGATGGTTTCCACTGGATATAACAATCCAACTTAGAACAATACAGACATGGATTTTTCATTCAAAACTGTTTATCTCCATCAGTATTCTTCTGTCCCTTTTAATGCATCACCTTCAATAGTGCCCACATCATCACTTAAAGACATTCAAATTGTTGTATAGATGTTGCATGTGACATCATAGCTGGCCACTTTTATTCAATCCCCAAATTGTACCATATTATTTTACCCCGTCAAGTAATGGCTTTATTTCTTGAATGACTGTTCCTTTGTAGTTTCCTTTTGCTGTATGTTCCGTTTTCCCTTTAAAATGACTCTGTTAGTATGAGGAGAGCAATGAATTTGGCAAGTTTCAAATTCATCCTCATGATTATGTTACTTTACAATATTTAATATGGTCATAACTTTTTTGTATGCTGCAGTTTATTCATTGCTATAAGCAGCTAGTGAGCTATTGCCTGGTGATGGAGGAGGTAAGGATCTGAATGTGTTTGTACAACCCAGTCGCTGATATAGATTCATATAATCACAGGTGCTTAGAAAATTCTATATTTGTCTTATGAGTTTCAGTTGTAGCAGTGCAATTATGATTTACTTAACTTCATTTAAGAAAAAGTATATTAAAACAAGTGATTTATTGCTCCTTATGCTTGCACTTACTTGCATTGCAGCAGTTATCGAATTGGCCCTACCGGTGTGGCTTCTCCACAGCTGTTTTCAATTATTCCTCATGTAACTGGTAGAACGATGGAAATGCTGGTTCATTATGTGGCTATTCGCCGAGCTTACCATTCTATAAAGGAAATTGGTCTCAACAGAGAGTTTTTGTTTCGTGTCCTCGAGCTGCCACTTGTGGCGCGAGAAATGACCAAGGTACTGAAGAGGTTACATTCTGGGTGGATCTTATACAGAAGAGTTGCAGCAGGCTATTGTTAGGGAGAAGATCTGGTCAAGGCTTACAATATGTGAAAGCATTGAGGTAAGTGTTGTTGTAAATCCTGTTATATTTTGACACTTAGCAAGTCTGGTTTTTCCATGTTTCAACTTGTCCAGCATGATTTTCTTGGTTTCATACTTTGTGGCATAGTTATTTGAAGAACATATGGAAAACTGTTTCAATTTCAACACCTTTTTTGCTGACTACTTGGTAATTCTGGTATTCCACGTCATTAAAATATCATTTAGGTTGTCTGTGAAGAATTGGATTGGCTTCCTTTTTATCCAGTCAGTAGTAGCTCATCAAAAGTCATTGGGCATAAGAGCAAACAAGAAGGTCCTCCTAATGCTGAAGCTATTCCAGATGTACTAAATGTTTGCTCTAATTGGACACAGAGCTTTACAAAATACAGTAAATGGTTGGAGAACCTTGCTAAAGCTAAGGCTGCAAAATTTCTTTCTCAAGGGTAGGGACGGCCTTACTGGAAATGTATCATCACGCCTGTCATTTTTTGTTCGGGTTGTGTTGCTTTTTGGCCAATATATTTGTGCATTTTCTTTCCAGTTGGTCTGATATTTCATTTTGTTGCAGAAACAGCAAATTACTGGGGTGCAAGGACGAGCTGGGAATATTAAAGTAAGTGAAAGAACACTTACCTCTCATCTATCTGTTGTTACGGATCAGTTGTCTGAACCTGCACTTCTTGTTCGGCGATTCTTTTTTTTTTTTGGGCTCTTCCACCCCAAAATGAATCAGGTCATAAATACAAATTTGAACAACATTCCATCTCCGCCCGCCGAGAGACCTCCTCCTCTAGAAATTGATACGGATCTTCTCCAACTAGAAAGCCCTATCTCGGAGAAATAAATTTGAATCTACCGGAGGATGAAAATCAAACCGCGACAAATCATATGGCTGCTTTTGACCTCATAATTCCGGTACGTTTATCAATTCTTTCGGTGTTCAAGGGTTATTGATTTCTCCCCACGGCTTGCAAACGTTTTCAGTAAACCAAACAATCTCATACAAGAATTTTTCTTATTTATGATGTGTTTGATTAAGTGCCATATTGGTTTAGAGCGTTATTTTGAGTATAAAGTTTTTTATGTAGTCAGTAAGTGATTCTTTGTACTAAAGTAAATCATCATATAATGGTACAAATGAGCAGTGCAATGGATTTTTGAAGTTTTGTTGAATAAAAATGCAAATGGTGTTTTTAGCAGAGGAGAAAGTATTATTACGTACGAAGTGATGAACATGTTTGGTGTATGCCTAAGAATCATTCAACACATTTGGAAATAAAGAAATGATTTTTTATCGAATGACAGTGTTGATATTTGTGTCAACCATCGGAAAACAAATAATTGTGGGAGGAAAATGATTGAAGTTAACATTGTGGATATTTAATGTGTTAAGTTATCTAAACGAACTACTATAATGAGTTTAGCATCCGCTGTGAGTATTTGCGAAAAATAGCAATACATGATTATTTGAAGCAAGGTCAATTAAGGAGATATTCTAATCCAGTTAAACCGTATTTGACAAATGAGAACAAGTTGGCCAGATTAAAGTGGTATTACGTAATGATTCATTGGACAATTCCTTCCAAAGCCTATGTTTGCTAAGATGTTCAATGTAGTACATATTGATGATTGGTTCAATCTGATGAAGAAGTTTGAGAGGTATTATTTGTATATGCTTGGAGAATCTTTTACGTACATGTAAGAGTACAATTTTTTTTTCAGATTATGTTTTAACTGTCATTGTTGGTCTAATAATGGACAGTGAATTGTCTTTTTGTTGAAAAAATTGGAACTTTTTCTCCTGTTACTTATGAGGCTGCTAGAAAATGTATTGCGAATATACATGTGAAACTTTAAAGATGAAACCTATCATTTCCATTAAAAAATGATAGTGATAGATTTAAGAGGATATGTTGTGTCACTTTCTTTTAATGGAAGTGGTAGGTTTCATCTCTAAAGATGTAACAGGTCTATTTACGCCGCTCCTTCTAAAAGCCTCATAAGTAATAAGTGGAAAATTTTCAATTTTTCCATCAAAAAGGCAATGCCTTAGATTGTCCATCATTGGACGAGCAGTGACAGTTAAAAACATAGTCTTGAAAACAAAATTTGTATTCTTACATCTATGTAAATGATCATCTCAAGCGGATGCAAATAATAGCTCTCTTGCTTTTTTTTTAGATTGAATCACCTGTCATCAATATGTACAACATTGAGCATCTTAGCAAACATAGGTTCGGAAGAAATTGTCCAATCAATCATTGTGTGACACCACCTTAACCTAGCTAACTTTTTTTCATTCGTCAAATACGGTTTAACCGGGTTCGATTGTCTCCCAACTTGACCTTGTTTCAAGTGATCGTGCATTTCTGTTTTTTCGCAAATACAAATACCTACTGCGAGTGCTAAATTTCTCATAGTGGTTCGTTTAGATTGCTAAACACTTTGTAAATCCGCAATGTTAATTTCAATCATTTTCTTCCTACAATTCTTTGTTTTCCGATGGTTGACATTAATATCAATACTATTCAATAAAGAATTATTTTCTTGTTTCCAAATATTTTGAACGGTTCTTGGACATATATCAAGCATGTTTGCCACTTCGTAAGTATTACTTTATCCTCTTCTAAAAACATCATTATGCACTTTTCTTCAAAAAAATCCATTGTAGCTACTCATTTGTTGTCATTATATGATGATTTAATGTAGTACAAGAAATCACTTACTAACAACATAATAATAACTCTCTAAACCCTTGTAATATTTTATAGGCAGCAAAAATCCTTGTATGTCTGGTTCAATTTATTGAAAAAATATTGCACGCCAATCGTAGCGTTATTGAGGTTGACAAAAATCAATAACTCTTAACCATTGAAAGGAATTGACAAACGTTTCAGAGTTATTGTCTTATTGAGGTTGAAAACAACCGTCTAATTTGTCATGGTTTGATTTTCATCATCGGGCAAATTGAAATTTATTTATCAATGGTCTCCCAGTCAAGAACAAAGTGATGTTCAGATGTGGATCTATGGTCTGATCCATTTTGGGGTGAAAGAAGGGAGACTTCTAGTTTGATACTTGAGTCGAGATAGACTGAAAAAGCGCCAAATAGAAGAAGGTCGCCATAATGTTTATCAGACTCTTGGTAATGGGTGAAACATAGTAATAATAAAAGGCAACGGTTGCTCATCATTATCTTAATTCACACGCTTTTTTACTGCAGCACCACTAATCCATAACAGATGGAGTTGTTTAGGTGATGACCTCCAAACAAGTACTTTTACCGGGGTCGTGTTCAATGTTCAGAAAATTCTGTTCTCTCCATAGGCATTATTTCTGCTTAACCGCTTCTTTATGCTGAATCAATAACCAAACGGTTAGCATTCGGAACTTCGTTCCTTGTGCCTGGCACTCCAGGCAAACACCAAACAGCTGCTGTAATCTTGAGGAGCAGGCGGCCAGGTTCTTGATACAAAGGGCGACCACCTATCACGAACTTTCAAATGCAAGATGTGGACTGTTAGCATCTTTTGACTTGCTTGACCACGTCATGTACGAACTTATTATTCCAATGCTCTGCTTCCTAGTCTCATGTAGTGCAAAACTGGTATCACATCTGTCCCCTGCATCCCATGTAGCACTCTGCATGTTATTTAGGTCTCAGCACAGACAAAGTGGGTATACATTGTTGCATACACAACAAAATCTGTTACGAAACATATGATGCCAACATATTTTGATGGATTGAGTGACTCGATCATGTGTGTTGTGGATGCTATTGTATTTCTACAACTTGCTTGTAATGCACAGGGAAACATACATACGAGTCCCAGGTTCTCCATGTCCGCAGAGATTTCCTGAATACTTGATGACATTATAATTTGCCAGATTTAATGAATACTTTCATACTGCTTGGTTGTCTTGTCTTGGGTGGGCGGCCAGTCAGGCACAAAAAGCTAAGGCATCCTGCAGTACTGAACTGTCAATTTCACCTTTTTGTCACTTAGATTCTAGACATTGTATATTGAGAACAAATGCCCTTATATTCTAGGAACTTTGCAAATGGAACTGGAACTTGTCCAACTTCAATTGTTTTATCATAATATTCATTATCTCTATCTGATCTAGTTACATTAACTTTTCTATTTAGCTGTCTTTCTATTCTGTAATGAATGTTTGTAGAACATTCACTACTTGAGATTTTTCATTTAGTGTATAAATGTAACAATACCATGCATGACTATCAATAAAGATAATGAAAATACGTGTTCGTGTTTGGAAAAAATGTTAAAATAATAGTTAATTTAATATGAAAAATATTGAAGATTTATTCAATATGAATGAAATATTTATTAAAAATATGTTATGAAAAAACTTTTATAAAAATCCATGTTTATTTCAATGAGATGCCCTTAGATTCATTTAAGTAGTAATAGCAGCATGTTTTGAGGCATGAAAAGACCTTTCTTTACGCGAGTGTCTGCCTGGTCGGGTCAGATCAGGTAGTTGCATGTGCTTTTTGGATTGAAGGATTATAAATCTGAATCTGTGATTAAATTCTAGTAGGGAGATTAGGGCTTTAAGTACAATGCTCATAAGATGTTTGATAAAATGCGTCAATGGAAAACAAGTTTGATAGCCTAGTGTAAGAATTGCTATTCTGGGTCCAAATTTTTTTGGGGGGAATTTAATGATTTGTATGAAATTGTTTTCCCTTCCTCATTGCCTGATCCTCCTCATGTTATCAAGAAACGAATGGACTTGGAAAAAGTGCGGTACTTTGTAAATTTCTACCACTTGTATATGTGTCGGCATACCAGCATAGGACCGTTGTGAATATGTATATATACTTTGAGACATTAGCGGATGCGGAGGGCATTAGGGACAGTCGTCCGTGAATTCAACTAAAAATATATGTAACCATAGTAAACATATCTAAATTTAAATTTTCGACCAAATTATTCCTCAAATTTCAAATTTGTACTCCATAACACCAAATCTCACGACCACCATTGTTTTCAGAGTATTTTTCTTGCGAGGTGGAAAGGCTTGTCCAGGTTCTTGAGGAAGCATCCCCAGCTTTATTATGCTAGTTGGGTGAGAAATATTGGTTGTGAGCTCTGATAAACTTTATTGATGAACCTCAAGTTACATTGAGAAATCGAAGGAGATTAAGCTTATATACAGGTGAGAAGAGAAGAGAAGAAGGAAATAGATCAGAAAAAAAGAAAACGATGACGCTTTTATGCGCGCGAAGAAGGGCTTTGTACTGTTGGAGCGACGTTGTTCCTTCATGTCTTTCCATCTCTTCAATAAGCCCTCAAGCGTTGTCATTTCGTGTAGGTGGCAAAAGCCTGCTTCCTATGAGACGAAACGCATAATGCTTCTGAACTAAATGCGTCCATATGGACTAGCTGGATACAGATTATAAAGGTTAAACTTGAAGAGAAGATGCATAAATTGAGTCACTGATAGCGCCTTGGTTAGCAAATCGGCAGGTTGTTCAGCTGTAGGAAAATAGAAAGGTCGAATCATAAGACTGTTCAAATTTGTCACGGACAATATAATAGTCAATTTAAATATGTTTGGTACGCTCATGATAAACTGGAGTTTAAGTTATCGCCAAGGCTGATTTGTTGTCACAAGCAATAGGTATGGGCACTGACCTTGGATTACGCAGTGAGTCCAACACATTAAGAATTCAAAGCAATTCACAAGTGACATTCGCCAGAGAGCGGTACTCAGCTTCAGTAGATGATCGATATACAATATGTTGCTTTTTTTACTTCCATGAGATAAGGTAGGAGCCAAGGTATACACAATACCCAATGACAGATCGACGAGACAGGCTCCCTGGTCAGAGTCACAAGTAGCCCTTAGTGATAAAGAAGAGGTAGAACTGTAAAGTAAATCATGCCTATGTGCCCCCTTTAAATATCAAACTACCCTCAGAGCAGTCTAAAGATGATGACCACGGGAATTTTCTAAAAACTGACTTAAGCAGTGGACACGGAAGCTTATCTCAAGTCTTGTAATAGTCAAACAGAATAACTTTCTAATTAACCTTCTGTAAGTGTCTGGATTTGATAAAGCATTGTTAGATGTAGTTGCCAGATTTTTTGAACTAAACATAGGAATAGAAGATGGCTTGCAAGAACTTAGTCCAGTTTTTCAAATATATTAAGAGTATACTTTTTTTTACATAAAGCAATCCCCTTTCTCAGATCTGGCCAATTCAAGAAAATATTTTACCTTTCTAAGATCCTTCAACAAGAACTGAGTAGTAAAAAAGGTGTTCTATTTGGTGAAATGCTCTACTGATTTCCCAGTTAAAAGAATATAATCTACATAGACTAGTAAAATAATTATGGTACTTGTAATGGAATATGTGAACAAGGAATGATCAACGGGGCTTTGAGTGAATCCAAATTATAGTAAGAAACTGTGCAATTTTGAAACCATTGTCTTGGAGCCTGCCTCCAGCCATATAAAGATTTAATCGGCTTACAAACTAGTTTAGTATAGGACCTAATTACAGAATTTTTATAACCATGATGTAACACCATGTATATTTCTTCAACTAACTGACCATGAAGAAAAGCATATGTTATATCCATCTCAAAAAGAGGATACTGCTTGATGGCTATCAAAAAAATAACAAGTCTGATTGTGGTCATTTTTGCAACAGGTGCAATAGTTTAAAAATAGTCCAGTCCAATGGTTTCAGTAAATCTTTTAGCAACCAGCCTTGCTTTGTATCTGTCCACAGATCCATCTGAGTTATATTTAACTCTGAGAATTCATTTACAACCAACTAGATTTTAGACCACGATTGCCTAGACCAAACACTCAACCTTCTCTCAAGAAAACCCAGTCCCTAAAAAAGCTTCCCGGCGGTGGAGGAGGAGGGCAGCGGCAGGCCCTCCTCCCCGCACATCTCTGCCCCGCCCCATCCCCAAACCACCCACAGCCAGACCACCCCACAGCCAAACCACCCACAACCAGACCACCCACAACCACCCACATCTACCCCGCAGCCACCCTTAGCCACCCACAGCCACCCCGCAACCACCCCACCCCACAGGCGAAGCCCTCGCCGCCTGGGATCTCTGCCGGCCGACCGAGCGGCCGGGTCTTCTCCGGACAGCGGATCCAGGCTTGGCGGCCTGAATCCCCAGCCGAGCCGGCCAAGCTAGTACGCGAGCAGTGCCCTCCTCCCGCGCAGCAAGCCAGGCTAGATTTCGAGTCGCAGACCTCGCCGCCGCCGCCGCCGCTGCAGATCTGGCCCCCGCAGTAGCCGAAGCCGCCCTCGCCGGAGAGCCGGAAGTCGTCCCACCGTGGCGCCATGCTCCTCTAATTCGGCGTCGGCCTTCTCCGCCTAGGTCGCCAGATCCCGGCGATGTCGAGCAGATCTGCTCGCGTCGGGGTTGAAACACCCCAGCAAACCGCCAGAATCAGCTTCAGGCTTTCGAGCCAAACTCCTAGGCCTTGTGCCACCCATTGTAGGCTCTCAAGCCAAAGGCCACGTGCCACCACTTGTAGGCTCTCGAGCTCGAGCCAAACCCTTAGGCCTCGTGCCATCCCATGTAGGCTCTCGAGCCAAACCCCTAGGCCTCGTGCCATGGCTTTCGAGCCAAACTTCTAGGCCTCGTGCCACACTCTTGTAGGCTCTCGGAGCCCTAGGTCCTTTGGACCATTATCAATAAAAAAAATTATAAAAAAAAAACTAGATTTTAGTAACTACTCCCTCTGTCCTCTTTTACATGTCACCTAACCGAAATTATTTGTCCATTTTTACTTGTCACTCAACAATTCCAACGCACATTTAATTCTCATAATTTCCTTAAAAGTCAAACATTAATTATAAAATTTTATCTTTTCAACAACAATTCAAATACTCACCAATCCTCATCTATTTTACTTCTCTCTCATCTCAACTACCTTCCATATTTATCTCATTCTCTCTTCCATAAATTACTCCCTTAATTCACGAGCTTTTTGGTTGCGCGACATCTAATACCGGACAGAGGGAGTAGTAATCTACCAAGTGGTAGTATTCTATAATTTAATTTCTTGGTCCATGGCTTGGACCCAATTGGGATCCTTACAAGTTTTTGTATAAGAAGTTGGCTTAACAATTTTGGAGATAGAGAAAAGGAATGCAAAATATGCAGGAGTAATTTTATTATAGGAAATGTAATTAGAAATGGGATAAAGTACCTTCCAAGAAGAATTGACATTGTCATTTAGTAATCTAGTTTGAGTAAGCAATATGTAATCAGTATACTTGGTTGGTAGTTGGATCTATCTCTTTGGTCTAACATGTGGTAAGAGTGATGATGAGGAGGTAGGAATGAGGGAATTTTGTGTAGATGAGTCATAATGAGATAAAGGAGTGACAGTTGGTGCTTGATGAACAGTAATCAGAACTTCGATATTATAAGGAAATGAAGTGGTAAAAAAAGGTTCTCTAAAATTTGGATTCACAGAATTAGTTGGATAAGCACTAGAAGAATTTTTTGAAGATGTTAGATCAAAGGATTCACAAGTAAGGATGTACAAAATTCGATCCGGACTAGAAAATGACCCGGAACTGGACCGAAATGGACCGAGCCAGTCCAGACCGAAGGATTTCGGTCCGGTCTTCGGTCCATCCATTTCGGGATTCCGGTTTCCGGTCCTGTCCAGTCAATCTATTAATCATATTTCTAGCCTCATTCTGTTCAAACACCCAAACATTTTGTTCATAGTAGGACTAGATTCAATAGATGCATTTAGTAATTCATTAAGATTCTCCATTTCAGGTAATCAAAAACTCAATCAATCAACATGACAATCAGACCACAAATCACACAAGAAATGCATGTCACCGGAGCAACAACAACAAGATTCATTGGTAATGTGTCACAACACTTTATCAAGATTCAGCCAAGATTTGAGAAAAAAAGTCAAGAAAAAAATGTTAAAAGACATCCTATTGGAATCTGCTTTAGAGATTGACGAAATCTGACTCTGATACCATGATAAGTGTGCTGAGGTGAGTAATTAAAACTCTGACTTTTATTGATGAACTCAAGTTACGTTGAGAAATCGGAGGAGATTAAGCTTATATATGGGTGAGAAGAGGAGAGGAGAACGAAGGAGACAACATTTTCTTCATGTCTTTCCTTCTCTTCAATATGCCTTAAGCGTTATTGTTTCGTGTAAACGGCAAAAGCCTTCTTTCCCTCAGATGAAACTCACATTGCTTCTGAGCTAAACGCAACCATATGGATTAGATTAATGGAACCAGCTCCGGCCACCACATACACCTTAACTGGCTGAGAAATTCATGTCACATGAGTAGAGGTAAAGTGAGAGGATGAAGAATCCATGGATGGAAAACAAAAAACTTTTTCTCTAACTTCTCTCTAGAATCACAAATTTCAACCGGAGGTGGGGGGACTAGGGTGGGGGCAGCCCCCCACCCCCCACCCCCCTCGCACAGGCTACTGCCCCACTAGCTCACGCAAGTCATGGTTACAACGTCGAGGTCCTAAAACCACAAGCTTCGGGGAGTCCTCGTCGTCGCTGACTGTAGCTCCGCCTGTGTAATACCCCGCCTTTGTCGTCGGCACCGGCATCAGCCTTTGGGAGGCTCCGCTATTGCTATCTACATAGCCCGTGTCACGGCCCGTTTTCCAGGCTGAAGATCCTTTAGCCACGTCAAGCTCCAACACCTGCACCCGCCTCATCCCTAGTTCAGCGGCAATACACATCCCAGCTTCATCCGTCCAGCCTTCCTTGGTCCCTGAGGCGCAAGTCACTCCCTCCTGACATCAGCTATTTCGTCCTTAGACTACAGATTGCCTTGGTCGATCGTGTTCTGGCCAGTCATATTTTTAATCGTTCTGAGCTGAACCGGCGAGCCGCAATGCTATCAAACAGCCACTGGTGATCCCTATTCCCTGACACAGTCCTCGTCGGTTTTGATTTCTGCTCAGTCTGACCGCCCCAATCGGTCTTTATAAGTCTCCTAGCTCGCTTCGAAGTTAGCCTGATACCCACGAATCAGGCCAACTGCGCAGCTGATCCCTGTCTCGAGCTCACCTCCGATGGGTCTCTACACCCACGGTGAATGCCGATATGGAAAATCGGCAAGGTGTCAGATCAACCAGCAAAAGGAGGCAGAGTCTCGGTACCCGTGAGGCGACCAATCTGCTGCAAAACTGAAGCGTAGTCAGGCCCGACACTATAGTATGGCCCACATGGGCGACGGCCCAGGGCCCATAAATATATGGGGCCCCGAATTGTTATGAAAATATATAATATTATGTAGCTTTATTAACAAAATGGCTATGTAGCATAGTGGAAGTAAACAAGTTATTTTAATAGAACGTCTTCAGTTTGATTCTCCTTATAGATTAATTATTATTTTGCTGATTTTTCACTTTGGTGGAACCCATCACTTAATTTTTCCCCTCATTTTTCACTTTCGTTGGGCCTTCACTCAATTTTTCTCAGGGCCCTTAATTACCTAGGACCTGGCCTGAGCATAGCACGTCTGCTTGGTTGCCAAATTCCTACGCCGAACCTTGTGCACCTGGGGTATCCCGCACGCTTCTCAAGCCTCACGCCTTGCAACCGTATGCTCAAGGCCCAGTTGCTGCATCCATTTGCTTTGCAGCCAAGCAGTAGCCCAGTTTGCGGCCCATTTGCAGCAGCCCGTGCCCTCAAGCAGACAGCCAGGCAGAGCCCCATCTTCAGGCACTCGTCCAGGTCATCCGGACCTGTTTTAGGGTTCGGCCATAATCTTATAGGATCTATGAGCCACTCCATCATCATGTAAGCTCTTCAAGCCACCTAATATTTATGTAGGCATTTTCGTCAGAAGGTCCTCCGGACCTTTTATTTAAACAAAAATTAAAAAAAAAATTCATGGATGCAAAAGAGTGACGACACTCAAGAGAAAGAACCTTCTACATTGGAGGACCTGGCTATGTCATGCACTTTGATTGTTGATGAGTATTACCAGGATGCATTTGTACATATTTTCCTATCAGTGTGCATGCAAAGTAGATTTCATCCTGATTCTATCTGCTAGGTTCAGATACTGAACAATTGATGATGGTATAATGCTGTGTTTTTCTATGGAGAGTAAGTACCGGTCATTGTCGTCCGCATTCTAGCTTAACTGTCATGGTCGGCTTGTTAATTTTGTACATATAGCTGTTGCTGCAAGAGGAGGAATGGAGACATTAAGACCCGATTAGCAGTGGATGTACATGACCAGAGCTTCTGTGTACAGCGACGCCTCAAGAGCTCTATATAGGGTTACCTAGTGGGGACACAAGAAGTAGTGGACCAGAAGGATCAAGAACCATGAACCAGAAGGATGATCATTCAAGAAAATGGCTATCAACTTTCAAGTTGTGTGGAGCCATGTATATGGGGGCATTAGATCTGTATTTTGTTGAATGAATATTTGCCAAGTTATCATCGGTCTTACTTTTGTTGCTCTCATAATGTTCATATGATGTGGAGCCGTGGTACTATTTAACCTCGTTTCTGGTTCTTGAATTTGTTCAAGGCTAGAAAAAGAAAGTTGTGATTTTAGTGTATGCACTCACCATAAATGGGTGGTCATCAGGGTCTTCCAACATATACAGCCATATTGCAGGTCATGAATCCGAATCTTGTGTCGGAAAGAGCCACGCTGAGTCCTGCAGCTCATGATGGAAAACATCTCATGAAGATTCGTTTAGAGGGCTGTTAGTTGCCTCCGCTTCATCCGGGATTTAGGTTTTCCTTCCCCTATGGAATTCTAAAGTGAGGTTCCATGGCGAACAAGTTGAAGTTGAAATATATATGTGGAACTGTAGGGTGGGGATGAGAAAGCCTTAATATGGAAATGGAACTATCTTTCCAGAATGCACAACTGCAATGTGGCGCCTACCTTCAACCAGTTACCTCGCTTTTCCTATCTACCTTTAATATATCAATCATTTATTTGCCTGTCGCTTCAAGAATTTAGCCATCGCTTTAGAGTAAACCCTACTTTTATACATGTTACGAAAATCAACTACAGGTGCTAAGACACATGCATATTCAGATGCTTTTTCTCCACTCCAGGGTGCAAGAAAAATGCTAGGCCTCTTGGACGAGAGGCACGATATGGAGTTAAGCACTGACTGGAATTTTCAGATTGTGGCAAATAAAAGTTGGGAACTTTTTGGTGGATAATGTGGGATGCGCTCTTCTAGATGCAGGTATGAGTTGACATTACCAAGTTTATAAAGCAAAAGCACGGAGCAAGAGATGAAGGAAAGGTGAGGTAGTGGGATCTAGAATTAGAGGAAGAGGAGTTGGGAACACTGTCAATTATTTTCCACAACTATGGCTCTCTGCACTGTGCATAAGCATGCATGAGCTACAGATTCCTACAGCAGGTGCATATCAAGCAAGCCCCTTTACTTTACTTTATCTCTGTCCTACACTTGCTGAGCTTGATTCGTCTGTTCAGCCATTCAACATGCACATATATCACGACACTTGTTTCCACTTGCCAACCCCACTCAGAATCCTGCCAGCAGCACTGGTTGGGAAATAAAATGATAGTGAAAAATCCACACTCCATTTGACTATCAAGCGCCCTTGGATCAACTATTTACTAGCCAATGAGAAGAAAGGTTGACGAGAAATTCATTGATGGAATTGAAAGAGCTCTACGTACATGTGAATAATTAAGTACTACATGGGATGAATTACAGAAGAAACTACTATTAAGGAAGACAGGTGGGGATGTGACTGAACTCTACACTGGTACATACGATAGAATTTCAGAGCTTTTGGGTGGACAAAAAACCTTCATCATTACCATAAAGATCACATTCCCAAAGTCCACACCCACTCACTAGTCACTGGTCACTAATCAAGTCACAATCCAGTGCAACTCCACCATTTATCATCCAACTCCTTCATACCCAATGCAACTCACATGTTACAAATAATCTATATATCAGTGATATAATCTCTGTAGAGGATCATCCTGCATTACTCTTGTCATTAACTGATGAGCATTATATTTAGATTTACTTACTACGGCTACAGAGTTCTACCACCTTATCATTTGCTACTTCCCCAAAAACAGTATCCTCACTCTGAATCTCACCAGCTTCATATCTCCTTCTCCTCTAGGATGCTTCTTTGTCTTCCTTCTTCATTACAAGTCATGTCCCACTAAACAGCTCAAACCAGACACTGCCTTCACTACTTCAATCTCCTCAAAATCTGGGATTGCCATAATTTTTTTATCACATATATTTTTTTCTATAGTACCAAACGAGAGGCGCTGATGTATGAGCTGCAGTCAGCATTGATGAGGATGTCACATCCATACATTATCACCCTCTGTGCTGGCTATGGCTAGCATCCTGCAAACCCATATAAAAAGAACAACGTGAGTCACACCCCTACAAAAATCAACCATGTTTTCATTAAACAAGTTTTTACTTAATTTACTGGTGCAGCAAACACAAAGTGCTATTGTTACCAATTAACCATAGCCAGAGCAATAATCATTTTCAGGTAATAAACAAAAGTCGTGTTCACAAAAGACATAATTGATGGCTTCAAGCTGACCACCGTCCACCCCATGCTGACTACACTTTAGAAAAAAATGGGCAACATATCACCATCATCATCATAAGATTCACATCTGATGAGTAGAAAACAGGCAGGGGAAAACTGAGACACACAACATAAAAGAGATTGCGTATATTCCAAGTAAACATATAATAAAACCCACACAGCCAGGTTTTGTCCAGGTTTGGTTTCATTGTCTTGCAGATTGGAAAAAGATCTCTCTGCCGATTATCTTGACCCACATCACACCCAATACCATACCCTCATCTACCCAACAGATTTTAGCTTTAAACCCCCCATTTACAATTAATATATTTTCTACACACATCATTTTCCCCAGCTGTGCTCATGCATCCCCTTTTCAACCTATCTAATATGAGCTTAAACCAACTACTTGTATTACTAGATCCCCCTCACAGCTAATACTATGTTCAATTGATCAAAGCCAATAATCATGCTTCAGATTCCGAACTTACAATGTGACTGGTCATGCCGTATGAAGCTTGAGGATAGAAGTGAGTATAGTAGTGCTGATAAACAGCCTGCCTGCTGGGGCTCGACGCTGAAGACCCATCCGGTGTTGCTGGCTCTGACTGATCACTCTCACATTGATACTCCATGTTCACACCAAACAATCTCAGCGTCCTTGATGATGAACTCCCGTTAAACGAACCCGTTTTAACCAGGTTCCCACCTGGTAACAGCCAAACACAAAATCAATCACAAATTCCAAGGTGTCCTACGTTCCCGATAACTACGTGGTGCCATAAAAAATCATCAAACATCACAGCGTACACCAACGAAGAACAAATCTCTGCAAAAACTCTGAACATACAAAAAAAATTAAAATAAAACTCTTCAGATCATAATTTTGAACGGTGCTGTCTACCTGCAGATACTTCCGGATCAGGTCGGTACTGGTGCGCGGGATAAGACTGGTGGTGGTGGTGGTGCGCAGGATAGGATAATCCTCTGCCAGAAACAGCCGCGGCCGAGTTGGACTGATGAGCCGGATCATGGCGGCGGCGCCAGCCGATGAAGAGGCGATCTGGATCGGTGGGATGCCGCTCGAAAAGCACAACATCGCCGGCATCGAGCCGCTTCTCTTTCACATAGCGACTCCATCCTTTGGTGAGGACGTAGCTCTGGCTACTGTTCCAGTACGAATAGCGAAACCTCCAAAACTTCCCAGCCTCATCCTCGAAACTCAACAGCATCCCGCCCGAATCGGCTCCGTTGGACGTGTTCAACGGAAAGTGTCGCTCAGCGTGCTGCTTCGGGATCACCAGACGGTTCAGCTTCCCCACGTCGCTAGGCGTCAACGGCTTCTCGAACATCACCTCCAGCTGCTGCTGCTGCGAACCGCCATTGTTATTGTTGTTACTATTCATCTGTTCGGCCCGTCGGTCGTCATCATCTTCGTTGTCGTTGGGATTGTTAAGATTGAAGTTCTGGAAATGGTGGGCGAAGACTAGGGATTTGGGGTTGTGAGCAGAATTGGGGGAATTAGTCACGAGCGGCTGTTGTTGCTGCGGATGGTGGGGACTCCACCAGAGGAACTCCGGAGAGATTTGGTTGACGGACATTGTCGGTTTTTGCCGAGGTCGTTAATGGCGGAAAGGAGAGAGAGAGAGAGAGTAATGTATCTGGACTTCTGGAGAAGAAGAAGTAGAAGATGAAAAGTACGAAGCATAGAGTACTTTTTTATATTAAGGTTTTGTCAATATTTAATAGTGGAAAATATTGAAATTTTGAATTTGGTGTTGTGTCGGATTGGTGTTTAATTTAATTTAATTTACTTCTCAGGGTGAGTTTTGCGTAAGTATTGGATTTTTTTTAATATATAATTTATGCATTGGGTCAGGGATAAGGTTATGGGAACAAATTTGGGGAGTTGGCATGACGATGCGATTTCTCAATCTGATAGACATGGAAAGGTAAATAAAGAGAAACGTTCTTTGGGTTATTAGTTCATATCTCGTACTTTATGTTGTGCTATTTATATATTATATATTACTTTGTATAAAAGTAATCACATCATTTTTTATTTTGTCACTATTAAAATTGTTTAATATATTATGGTAATAAGTTTATTATTGACATGAAAAATAGCTTAAGTAATAAAACAATATATTTTTAAACTTTTTGTAGGATGATTTGATGTGTTACCATGAATCATTTTAATATTATAATAATATAACAGATTAAACTTTTTATGAAAATGTGTCAAATCTTATATTTTTAGAAAAAATATATATTTTATTATATATATATTTATTACATGATTGAAGCACATATTTTTTAATATTACATTCTGACAAACACTCTTCCTACAATAAATTTGTACTCTATCAATAAAATCAACTGCAAATGCTCCCAACTAGAATTTAGGTTGATATCTAAAATGAGTGTGAATGTGATAGAATTCTAGTTGCTAATGTCAAGTGCAATTTTGATAACTACCAATACATCTCACAAATTTATGATCTTTTCGGTACTTTACTTAATTTGTTGATAAATTTGTAAAAAATGCAGTTCAGTTATGTTTTGTTTAGACTGAAAAAAAGATGGAAAGCAAATTAAACAATAAAAAAAGGAGAGAGTGTCATTATTTTATTAAAACAATATAGAATAAATACTTGTTTTACTTAAATAACAGATGTGCGCACAAAATTTTTAATTAAGGAAATAGTATTGTATTAGACTATTAAGGCAATTTTAATGGAGTTTTATAGAAGAGGTTTGTGTTTGATGATAGAATTTATCTTCACATGAATTTTATAAAGTGTGGCACTTGATTTATGTTTCTTTGACATGATGTCATGTCGTTCACACAAATGATGTGCTTCATAGACTTATACGATGTTTTCATCTCTAAAGCGTCATATAAAGTGCACACTTTATACGGCATCTGAGAGTTGAAAGTGTCGTCTATGTTCTTGATAAATATTTCATACGACGTTTACAAGTTATGAACATCGTATATAGATTTAAAGTGTTTGTAATAAAATTAGGACACACTTGTAAGTCGCTTCAAAATTAAAAATGCTATATATGCTTGTTATATAATTATTAAAATATTAATTAAAACCGCTATATGAATCATATAAAAAATTGATTATGAATATAATATGAATGAATATAAAAATTATTATAAAATAAGAAGATACATGTATAGAATTGTACTCCGTCTGTCGTCTTTTATATGTTACTTAACTGAATTTTTTTTGTCCACTTTTAATTGTCAGTTACTCACTCTATCATCTTTTACTTATCACGTTCCTTTTATAGAATTGAGTTTGACTTATCATTTTATATGTGAAATTTTATGATAAACATCATGATGATGAATCTCAATATATTCGTATCGAATTCTACTTCGATAATATATTTTTATTATAATTTTATAATGTTTATATTTTGAGTTATTTGTATTCAAAAATTAATGCACGTTATTTTAAGCGATAAGTAAAAGAGGACAGAGGGAGTAACAATTTTCAACGTGTATTTAATATCAACAACTGCCTTCAAACATCAAACATTATTCACTTTATTATTATAATCAATAAAATCTTATCTTCACTAGTAATCATCTTTTTGTAAGAATTTTTTTTAAAAATATTAACCACTTAACTTGTTAAATTTGTTCATCGTTAGCATTAACTTCAACTTAATCTATTCAAATTTATCTTAAACCCATGTATTAAAAGACGGAGGGAGTATGAAGGTATATTCAATGTGAAAAATAGTTTTATGATAAAAAAAATATCAAAACGGTGAATTGATATGACAATAAAACTCACATGACATGACAAATATCTATTTTTTAAATTTATGAATTAAAATTGCTCTCATATTAGTATTAGTATTAATAGAGTTTTTTACGGTAGAATTTTGAGGTGGTAGAATGGAGTGTGCTGCTTTTCTCAATTTTCATATGTTTGGGAAGGTAGCAGAAAAATAGGTGTAATAAATGAAAAAGATAACATTGAATTAGGGGGTGGATCCTTTTGGGTTTCCAACAAGGTAGCTGCGAGGAGGCAGAGAGACAGACAGAAGAATGAGATAAGATTTTGTCCAATTAAAATTCACCCCCCAAATTTTTTATTAGTACTTATTTTTTCAGGTAGTCGTGTTTCATTTCTTCTCCTCACATTTTCCCCATTTATTACTGCTTTTTTTTATTCAATTATATTGTGTACTCTCTCCTTCCCCAATATTTAATTTATTCACACAGAAAATAATTTTGAAAAAACGAGACATTGTACGTACCTGACATCATTGGCAGGTCCTAAAGGGGGTGTTGTGATAGTTGTCTCCCTACTAATTTCCCCTATAATTTAAAACATTTTTAAGAAAAGAAAACATATATAATTTTAAGTCTTTGATTTAATCTAAACTTTAATTTTGTATCCTCAAATTCATTATAGTTTGTATTTTTTATTGTCTAAATTCAGCCCAAAACATCTCCATAGACAAATTCATTACATAATACATCAAATAAAAATTTCATTTTAAAAACAGCAAATAATTAAATACATGCAACATTAAACTCAAATCTCAATATCCAACTCAATTAAAAATAAAACTAACTTCATCTAAACCTCATATTATTTACTCGTCACCTATCGAAAATCCGAATACCGCACCCGAACTACATTACAATTAAGATGACATTCATTTTTCATATCTCGAATTAAAATGGTTGAAACCGCCACCGCTATTCATATTGAAAAAAACTCTATTATTATTTTTTTTTTGGCTGAAATAGTTAATTTGTTGGTAATAGTTTAATTGTAATATAGAGGGGTGAAAATGTAAAAAAAGGATGCAGAGATGTGGGGATTATTAGGGGTGATGAGGATATGCAGTACCTGCACCAGCTGCTTCTGCTACTGCTGGGCAGATAGAGATGAGTACAGGTGTTATGATTGACATGTGCAACATTATTTCATTTAATGACGCCACCACCATATCTCACTGGCCGTGTGCTCCTCCTCCTATTTCTCATTCACTATTTCTTTCTTTTAATTATTTTCTATTTTTCGAGCAGAGTGGTTGTGTGTTGGAATTGTGAGTTGCAGGTTTTTTTAATGTGTATATGAATGGCCCCTGTTTTCTTTCAATTTGTCTACTCTCGTGGTTCCCCTCATTCACGCCACTCATTCATCTCTCCCATTCATTACAAACCACGTTTTATTTTATATTTTGTAATTCGTCAGTTTAATTTAAATTAAAAAAAAGGAAAAAAAACTGTGACTCCATGCCAAACTCCTCGACTGGAAAGTGTAGAAGCTGTCAAACTCTAAGGATGTCTCTGACTTTCTCCCCTAGCTAGGTGATCCCACTTGAAGTAGTAAATTACACTTGATTGAACAAATAAGATACTATTGGTGAATAGTTGTAATCTAATGGGGCGCTACTGTCTTCCAAATAGAAACTCGTAAATGGTGGAGGAGGTCGCAATTAATACCTGATGACTTGACCACTACAGCACTACTAGTGCTATTAATACTAAGTATGAGACCACAGCAAGTAATTAGTAGTAATAAAATACAGCCAATCAAGAGTCATAATAAGTGACCACCAAAAAATTCAACTCACAACTCACCTCCTACTCCCTTGTGCAGTTTCCAAGTAGGTTCATCCATCACACCACTGCTACTAGTACTAGTCTACTTTTTTATTTTATTTTATGATCTTTCTCCATCTCAATTGTGACATTGTTCATACTAAATATGAGTCATGTCATCCATACTCTCTCTGTCATTTTTTATATGTCATTTAATTGATTTTTTTTGTTTATCACTTAACAATTTTCGATGCATATTTAATATCAACAACTACCTTAAATTATCAAACATTAATCACTTCTTTATCATAATCAATAAAAAAATCATTCATCACCAGTAATAATCAACTAATTTCACTTTTTGCACGAATCTTTTTAAAAAAACACCAACTACCCACTCATTAAATATGTTCAACCGCTAGCATTAACTTCACTTTAATCTACTCAAATTAACCTTAAACGACATGTATTAGATAATGGAGTGAGTATCTCCGGCATATCTAAACGCGTACCAACATGATTCAAACTTAGAAATTTGGAATTGTTAAACAGCCCCAAAATGACTAGACAAACACTTTGTTGGTAGTACTAGTGTGCTGTTCCCATTGCATTTTCTTATTTTTTTTCTTCTCCGATATAATAAAAAAACATGATGTGTGGGGCTTAGCAATAGGAAAACACCCAACTCTGGATCGGTCTTAATTTTAAAGTGCATGTTTGGAAATGAAACACCTCATTGATTCACACTTGCTTTCTTTAATTAATATACACTCTCTCTGTCCTCTTTTACATGTCACTTAACCGATTTTTTTTGTCCACTTTTACTTGTCACTTAACAATTTTCAATGCGTATTTAATATCAACAACTATCTTAAAACGTTAAACATTAATCACTTCTTTATCATTATAAATAAAAAATCATTCATCACCAGTAATAATCTATCAATTTTACTTTATGCACGAATTTCTTTAAAAAAACACCAACTACCCACTCATTAAATTTGTTCAACTGCTAGTATTAATTCTATCTTAATCTACTCAAAATAACTATAAACGACATGTATTAGAGGACGGAGAGAGTATATGCATACTACTATTTGGTAGTAGTACCGCCTTTATACAGCAAGCATGTGCATGCACATTATGAGGAATATGATTGTGATTATTTGTTGCTTGGACTTGGACTTGGCCATCGATCTATCTAATTCACAGACAAGTCCATCTACT
This sequence comes from Kalanchoe fedtschenkoi, assembly GCA_002312845.1. Lineage (NCBI taxonomy): Eukaryota > Viridiplantae > Streptophyta > Magnoliopsida > Saxifragales > Crassulaceae > Kalanchoe > Kalanchoe fedtschenkoi. The sequence goes on from NQLW01000100.1 coordinate 938,768, forward strand.
TAATTATCATCTCCTTAATCATTCACATTTTTAAGTGGGCACACTGCATTTGGTCATGTCTTTTCATATTAGTCTACTCCCTCCAGGACATTTTCTCAGCCAGCATATCTCTTTCACAATCTTTCATATCCCTTATATTATTAGTTTATTAAGAATGATTATTTGTCATGTACAAACACGGTCGGATTAATTATTAGCCTATTTCTTCCTTTCTTATACTTTCAACATAATCATCAAAATTGTTCAATTGACCAATAAATTATTTTTGAGATACTAAATGGGCATTTGCTCTAGACATGGGTGGAAGGTGTAAAAACTCAGTACTCTTCTTTTCACCAAATAATAAAATTATATATAAGAAAATCCTAATGTAATATATAAAGATATTTCGGTAACCTTTAAAATTATTTAGTTGTTAGAACTATATATTTAGGGATAAAACCCAAAAGGAACCCTGAACTATCACCGCTTACCCAATTGCGGTCAGAATTACCACGATTTTCAAAAAAGATGCGATGAAAAAAAAATTAAACTGATTTTCTAAAATAAAATTTAACATTACATTCCTAACCTAATATTATTACAAGACTTAGATTTGTGTGCAAAAATTACATCGTTTGGTTATCAAAATAAATTATACCATTTTGCGCACATAAAGAAAACGACGTCTTTTGATAACCAAATGACTTAATTTTCGCACACAAATTTAAGTCTTATAATAATATTAGGTTTGTATTGTAATGGTAAATTTTAATTCAAAAAATCAGTTCTATTTTTTTTTCCATTGCACCCTCTTTGAAAATCATGGTAGTTGTGATCGCAATTGGGTAAGCGGTGATAGTTCAGAGCCCTTTTGGGTTTTTCCCCATATATTTATTAGGAACACATCAATTTAATGATAAAGTATAATGGTCTAGAAAAAAATGTATTTTTCCATCCATTCACATGCCACCCAACACGAGTCCCTCTTATTATTCTTCCACATGTCTATTATCTCTCATTTTTTAAAACTATTAATTCTTATTTTTAATTTTGAAAATTAATTTGTGTTATATTTTTAAAATCAAGTTTCATAATCAAATGTAAAAATGTAAGATTTAATTTAGGATTTATTTTGGATATATTTATTAAAAACAATTAGACAGTTGAGTGCGCTAAATGTTTTCCATAACTTTTTTTAAAGCTCGCAATGAATTTCAACGTCATTTTATACAATGCTCGAAATGAACTTTGAAATGAACATTAAGGTTAAGAATGAACTTTGAAATGAAGATTAAAATCCATCCTAAGTTTTTATTAATAAAGCTCTGGAAGAATTTTAAGAGGTTGAACTTTTAAAATGTTTGAAAATATTTATAAAATGGATTCTAAATTAAACCTTATATTTTTTATAAATAATTATAAAATTTGTGTTTAAGAGAAATGTCAAATATAATTAAATTAATTTATTTTTAAAATTAAAAATAATATTTAATTAGTTTGAATGAAAAAAAAAAAAGAGAGAGCAAGTGCCAGATGATCGAAATGAAGTGTGTGAGTGGAACATGTGTCAATGATTGATCTACTCTTGAATTTAGCTAATGAAATGTATGTGACATATTTTGAATGATTGCAATATCAATTGAAACTATGCTTATAAGAATTTGGCAAATAAAAAACTGTAATTTGTTGAACTGATTGTTTTTACTTTTAGCTCACATATGAAAATATGGTTTTTTCATTTGCACCTTCATAAACTGTAATTTGTTGAACTGATTGTTTTTACTTTTGGCTCACATATGAAATTATGGGTTTTTCATTTGCACCTTCTTCTATGTACTCTCTCTATCCTTTTTTACATATCACTTAACCGAATTTTTTTGTCCACTTTTACTTGTCACTTAACAATTTTCAATGCGTATTTAATATCAACAACTACCTTAAAATATCAAACATTAATAACTTCTTTATCATAATTAATACAAAAATCATTTATAACCAGTAATAATCTATCAATTTTACTTTTTGCACTCTAACATTAATTCTATCTTAATTTATTCAAATTAATTTTAAACGAAATGTATAAGAAGACGAAGAAAATATATGTATATTGAAAGATAGAATATCTTTTCAAAATATTTACTGACAACAGATAGATAGGAACATGATTCCTTCAATCCTTCCTTGTATACATTATCACTATTGAGGTCTCCACATGAAAAGTAAAACAACTCAATAAAAGTTAAAAACCACAAAGGAATCTGCCATGTTAAATGTCATAAAAGAACAAATTATTTATATGTTATTTTGAAACAACAAGACAACAAATGGACAAGACAAAAACAATAACGTTGAAATATTTATCTCAACATAAAAGTTTGATATTACCTTATACTATTATAAACTATGTATGTGATTGACCTTATATTATTAATTATGAATTATGTAATTAACATCTGGGGCCTCCCAAAGACAATTTGTGTATTTTATTGAATAATTGGAAGATAGGTAAGCACCTGTTGTACCCTAGGATCCAAATCTGTGAGTGAATTAAGCACTAAAGTCCAATTTGATCTTTTTTGCTCTGAATTTGGTAACACATTAGCTAGCTAGCTATACACAACTGTACTTTTTGTCAATATTTATTTGATTAAATAATTCAATTATTGTGTTGCTCGTACCTAAAAAAATAAAATACACATGGGCAGTGCATGAATGCAAATCTCTTGGACAGAGTCTTATGCTCACAGGTATTTATTGCTCTGCACAATCAATATTAATTTATTTTCTTTTTTTGAAAAAAATTTAAAAAATGTTTCTAACTATTTATCATCGCATATTTATTTACAGGACGAATTATTAAAATTGATAAATAAAATACGAAAATGCAAATTTAGTTTGTATGCTATATTTTTTATTCTGCTCTAATTTTTATGACTGATGAAGTACATAAAAACTCATATATTGCAACTGTTTGTATACAAATTTACGATTCCTATTGTTAAGGCAGCAAAAGTACCTAAAACCATCCTGTAAATATTCATTTAACTTTCCTCAATTTTATAATTTTAACAACCTAAATTTTTGAACTTCTTTAAGCACGAACGCTAACTTGAACAAATTCATACTACATTTTAATCAATTTTAAACTAATTTTATCATAAAACTCATTTCAATAATTATAACCACAAATAATAAAAACCAGAGGCAAAATATGATAGATTAAAATACAACATGAAAGTGTGGTATTTGTACTTGGAGATAACATAGATACCTCTTTTATGAGTTTGAAACATACATCTAATTATACAAAGTAAACTAACAAAAAAACAGTTGAATGCAAACTGATATGTGATTTTACTTTTTTGTAAAATAAAATTTATCTGAAAACCTTATTAAATGTTTGAAAAAAAATGATTTCGATATGCATTTTTATACACATATATGTGGAATTGAGCACCCATGAGGTATTGAGTTTGATTCTTGTTGGGAACACACGAACCAGATTTTTTTAGAGAAGCGCAAGAGCTGCCCACAGATAAAATGTCCGTCGAAATATACCATGAAACAAGTGTGCGCTTCACTCATATAATAAAAAATATAATATTATCTTTAAAAAAAATGATGTGTGAATTGAATGTGAAATATTTCACAATCTTTTCATTCTAGAAAAGTGGCACACTCACAAATTTAATACGACATTGAGTGGGACTTGAGAGGGGTGTTACAGAATCTTTGAATTCTCATTTCAATTTTCAAATTTATTTAATAAATATTTGGGATGCTTTGAAATCCCTAATAAATATGTATGTATAATATTTTTAGCCCTTAACGCGCTGTGTTTGGTTTAGGAAAAAATTGATTGAAAGCGAATTCCCTCGTGAAATCTATTCAATGTTCTTGTGTTTGGTTAAAAGTGAAAAATAATAGGAAAATGTTAAATCATTCTACATTTTAAACAAATTTCTTTTATATTTTCTATTTAATTTTCATACAAACTTTATTTTTCTTTCTCTCACAGATTTTTCTTCTCATTTTTCCACAAATTATCCTTTCCATCAAATTTTCTCTAAATTAACCAAACACAACCTAAAGATCAAACTGTGACCACTTTGGTACCATAAATATCAAAATGCTAATTATTTTACGATTTGATACTACAATCGAATGCATGAGTTTTTTTTTTACTTTATAGCCAAAAATAAATGAAAATCAAACTATAATTTATGCTATATATACTTGATCCCAAATGAATTGAGTCTATATATATGATGCTTAGCTTTATTCAATTTCAGATCCATTGCAGTTATATATATAGAGAGAGAGAGAGGTGCTCTTCAAAGCTAAATGGCATCAGGAATATTTCGGTTTCAGATTTTTCCCCCTTAAAATTTCATATTTTCTACATTCTATCTTCAGTATACTTCCTTTAATTTTTTTTTATTATACTTGAAAATACTGCAATTTTACATTGATTTTAACTTAATATATCACATTCAAACTGTGATTTACCGTAGTTCACAATTATTATTTTTCTCTAAATCATAGTTTTTAAATGTAATTTTCAAAAAATAAGTTAAATAAAAGTAAAACTAAGCATATTAATGGGTAAATTGCCTGAAAACCCAAAATTCGACTCTGAATAAAAACTGCCCAGTAAATAAAAAAAATTATAGGAATTGTATTCACGAATGCCTCAGCGTCCAGAAAATTCCTCCCACCCTATCAGTTGATGAAGCTACCGCCCAAATTTTGGTACACAAGATTTTTTTAGTCTAAAATTAAAGGGTAAAATGGATTATAATTGGGACCATCAAAGTCAAATAACGTCATATCAAAATTACGTAGTTTTGAATTACAATTGGCAATCATTATTTGACATGTGTAAAGTAAAAATTAATTTCTATTATTAAAGTCAAAATCACTTTATTTTATCCAAAACCACCATGGTTTACATCAAAACAATATTGTTTTGAATGACTGGAAACTAGCTTAGCATGATGAGATAATAATCCGGATAACTTATAGTCTAAAAGTATTGGTATATGCTAATAAGCTTACCCTAAATTCGGCACACACAATTTTGTTGGTCTTTACAATACAATGTATTTTAGCCCATCCAAGATTTAAATCCTAGTTATGTCTCTACTTTAGATAAGTAGTTCTCTAAATTTAAAGGGTAAAAGAACTAAACAAAAAGTTACGTGCGTTGTACACTCAAACAAATCGATTTTGCGCGTCAGAATTTACAAGAGATATATTTTATTACTTTACAAAAAAATTCAGAGTTTTAAATAATCATATAATAGCCCAGACTAATATTTTTTTAATTTTCAACACAAATTGTTTTTTTACAATCAATAAGATAAACATAAAGAAAATACTCACACATGCAAAATCATCCACTCAAAAATGATAGATCATCACCTCACCACTCAGTCACCACTGTGATGACTATTTAAGTTTCAGCGCAATTGGTTCTTAATCTGAAATCAATTATTAAAGTTATTATTGACACATTTTGAATAAAGTATGTTATTACTATTATTTTTGCTAACTTTACCCAATAAATAGTTGACAGAAGATTCAAATGCGTAGCTGATTACAAGGGCACCAATAATTAATAATCCTTATAGTGATTGAAACCGACGAGTGTTGATTGTCCAAAAACGTGCAGGGTTGATGTTGGATGAAGGTTCCCGGGATGTGCCGCATCCACGTACTCCATTTCAATTCATTTGAGTTTTATTAACTCAACCGAATCATTGCATGAAGCTATCAGAGTCTGGTATCACAGTTACGCATGAATGGTTTAATAAGCTAGGGCTAGGGCTAGGGCGTGGAAGCGGCAAAGCGCATCAAAATAAAACCCTAGCTATAGTTTAATGCAGTACAAGCAGCAGCACCCCGGCCAGCTGCTGCTTGCTTATTCCATCGGATCATGCTTTTGTCAATCAAGTCTCTGATTGTGGGGGACCTAGCTTGAATAAAAGCCTTTGCCTACCTAGCTGCTGCTTTCCTATTCATTTTCAAATTTATCAAGTCTTTATCAGCGTTACAGCTTGCAAAGGCATCCATCCACACCGGCAGCTGATGCAGCCCTGCAGCAGCTATTTTATAATTTCAGCACATGCATGAGATGAGAGTCTTTCTTGTTTGTTTTCTTCCTTTTACAGGAGCCGATTTTTTTGACTGGAACAAGAATTTTCTTTTTTTTTCACAGGTGGGGCGGTTTGTTGATGAACACTCATGTCTCTTTCTCGTAAATGTTGTGTTATAAATGATTGCGACAGTTGTGTGTGTAATTATATAGCTCTAAAAAAAAGCTCTTGCTCCTGCTAGCTTTAATCTGATGACATGTTTAGGGTTTGGTATTCAGGAGTTTCTTCAATTGAAAATGGAAAGATGGAGTAAAATACAATTATCACGAACACAAACTTTGATGTAAAGTCACGACAAAACCACCCTAAAGTCTTAATTAGCTTATAATTTATTATTTAAGTAAGCAACATTCGTTTCTTAATTATGTGGCCGACGATGTTTTGTTTCTTCATTTCTACATTTACAGTCACATCTGCCTTCGACGACTTTTTATTGAGTTTGTCGCTCCTCGCTCAATAAATTGTGATGTTAAACATGAGATTGCGATCACTAATTTGCTGTAAACTAAAAGCCAGATTATCTAAATTGCGTGGATTAGTAATTCTAAACAAAAATATTCACTGGTCATTATATTCATAACGAGCAATTACGCTTCAGAAAAATATATCGAATGGGCATGTACAGTCTTCATATGCCAAGTCAAAATTCAACACCTAATTAACGTAACTCACCTAATTGTATTCATATGGACTGATTTTCAGTCCAAAGCACCGTCAACTACTCTGAATATAAAGAGTATTTACTTATTAAATTTATTCAATATTAATATTAACACTTCTTTAATTTACTCAAACTAATTCTAGGTTTGTGTTTGATTTGAGAGAAGTTAAAAGGAAAAGAAAATTAGACGAACGATGAATCTCTCATAAAATTCATCGTATTTCTTCTTTATTTGATTTGATGTGGAAAATATTAAAAAAAATACTACAACATTCTTTAATTTAAAATTTTTCAATTTACTTTTCCATCTCTATTTTTTCATAAATCAAGCAAAGAAATAACTTTCATTTCATCATTTTTGTTTTCAAAATTTTCCCTAAATCAAACACTAACTACAAAGTACGAGAAGAGAGTACTCCATCTGTCCTCTTTTACATGTCACTTGACTGAATATTTTTATCTATTTTTACTTGTCACTTAACAATTTTCAATGCGTATTTAATATCAACAACTACCTTAAAATGTCAAACATTAATAACTTCTTTATCATAATCAATACAAAAGTCATTCATAACTAGTAATAATCTACCAATTTTACTGTTTACATGAATTTTTTTTAAAGAAATCAATCACTCACTCATTAAATTTATTCAATCGCTAGTATTAATTCCACTTTAATTTATTCAAATTAATCTTAAACGATATGTATTAGAGGACGGAGGAAGTAATTATTAATCATATCATTAGTCCGTATAGTAATCTGATATCACATGCGTGGACCCCTAACCAGACCAATATTATTTTTGCACATTTTTCCCAATAATTGCATTCATCCTCCATCAAATTTCTATAATTATATTGACCCCGTATTTCTTCGCACATTCCCGATGCCCGATCCATATCATTATTAATATTCACATTATTCTGTACATATCCATGGACAAATTGATACTTCAGTGTATTGCATGCGTTGCCAAAAAAAAATGTTGTTTTCAAAAATATATTATATTGTACTCTCTCCGTTATGAATTGAATATCGTTTAAAGTAAATTTGTGTATATTAAAAATATATTAATAATAGTGGTTGAATATATTTATGCAATTGACAAGTGGTTATTTTTTTTTAAATTTCATACAAAAAGTAAAATTGGTAGATTATTACTGATGAAGAATAATTTTTTTATCAATTATGATAATGAGATTATTAATATTTGATGTTTTAAGATAATTATTGATATTAAATACGCATTGAAAATTATTAATGATAAATAAAAATTGATAAAAGTTTTTTGATTAAATGACAATAAAAAAGGATATGAATACACGGTGTCTGCTGAAGAAAGTTTTGAAATCAAAATTCGGTAGTATGAATGCAAATATGCCAAATTGAGAAAAGAAATTAAACAAATAAAAGATTTTAAAGGAGAAAAAGGCCACGTCTCCACTTTTGTGTATCTTGTGGCCAGCCTTTTATCTGGTCATAGGGCTATTAAAATATAGAATAAATAGGATTTTGATGCGTGGATTCCTCAGGTGGGGGCCCACCACGCCTATGCTTCATTTGTATTTCAGGTAAGTGGGCCTAAGTTTCATCTGCATTACTTTATGGGCCCACTTTCTTTTCGTTCTGTGGGGGGCCAGCGTATTTCCTACCCTTTTCATTTTTTCATTAAAAATTACATTAATTACAAATTCTTAATAGCAAAGTAATTAGGAAACATTTTTTTATATATATAATACGATTAATGTTAAATTTTTGTGCAGAATCCAGTTTAAAATAAAGCTTATGCTTATCCTTGTTTTATGGGTAGCACGTCTGAAAATCTGCCAGTATCGTTTGGAGCAGATTGATGCTATTGCATATATTTATTGGTATTCAGTTTTAATTTCAACTCAATTTAGTACAGATATGTTTAATTAGAAAACATTTCTAATAAATCTTAATATTTACAATTTTTTTTATTTTGTTAACTTTAATAGACGAATTTTCATGCTCTAAAATAATGTCATTTTATGTCTTGATTCAAAACGATGTCGTTTGGTGTCCACCATTAAACACCATCCAATGTGAACAATAAAAAATCAAAAAAATATGAAAAAATTACAAAAAATATAACAATAATAATGGTTTGATTTATAAATATTTAAACAAAAAATTATAAATTCATGTTTTTTATAAATTTTATCCATTAAAAGAGTTATATTCATCAGATTTGATAACATATTCATCTGATTCGACAATATGTTCATCAAATTTTCTGTTAAAATAATACTTGAATAATTTATCTGTTTTGTGATGTTCAAATGCGCATAGCTATTTTTGTATTAGATCAAACGATGTATTCATCAATATTACCAGCATATTCATCAAAAACATTAACTAATATGCGTATTTGCTGAATATGGTTGTGAAATATATTGATGAATATAGTTACGATCTAATGAATATGTATGTGAATTGATGAATTTTTATATTTTAATGCGAAGTTTATGTACTTAATGAACATGATTGTGAATTCGATGAACCTTGATATTAATTTGATAAATATATGTATGCTTATGATGAATATAAGTATGTACTGATGAATATTGATATCAATCTAATGAATATATGCATATATCTGATGAATATTGATGTCAGTCTGAGAAATATATTTATCTATTTCATGAATATATGTATATATTTTATAATATTGATGTCAATCCAATGAATATATGAATGCATTTCATGAATATTGATGTCAATCTGATGAATACATGTTTATATCTGATGAACTTTGATGTCAATCTTATGAATATATGTTTTTTCATGAACCGGCTTTGTTCATACCAATAGAGAGAGCAACAAAATCGATTATGGGCGTACGATCTTGCTATTAGATGGACCAGCTTTATCCATAAATGATGAGCCCAAATTGTGAAAAACACAAAATTTGGTTAAGTTGAAGGGCATTTTGAACAAATGTTAGTTGTTTTACATTATCATCCAATTGAGAGAAATGTTATAATGAAAAAAACCATCATTACGAAAAACCAAGCATAATTTTGCCCCATTCCAAATCTCCCATCACCTAAACTGACTCAATGTTTCTCTCACATACTTCGTCTCCTCCAAACCCATCGCGTCGTTCATCTCCAAACCTATTATTGTTCTTCTCTAAATCCATTTCGTCTTCAAACACAAAATTCATTTCATCTTTTTCAAACTCATTGAAACCTGTTCCAAAAATTTGATAATCATCTCCAGTAATGGCAATACAATGGACGTAGGTGACAAAGGGTAGGGTATTATTTTCATTGTTCCTATTTGTGTGTAAATTCGGAGATTTTTATAAGTTTGTCTTGTATTTTAGCGGATTTTTAGTGGAGTTTAGGGATTTATAGTGGGTTTGGCTTGCGTTTTTGGGTTATTCTGTGCGTTGTTGTTGTCTCTGAATTTTCCATCTGGTTTGTACGGTCTCTGCATGTGACATGTTCTTATTTTATATAACGCGTTCTAATTGCCCCCTAGAAGGTGAAATTTGTACCCAAAGGCTATGTCGAGGGCGTGACTGATTACAGTGATGACTCTTCGTCTGAATAATGTTAATTGGTCTTATCTTTTGGTGTTCTCTGATTGTCTAGTATGAACTTCATCCTAATCAGTGATTTTTTGTGCGAAGTTCAAGTTTGTGGAGTGATTAATTTTTTTGGGATCTTATATTAGGATTGAAATGAATGTCAGTTGTGATTCTCACACTAAAATAATTTTCTCATAATACTCCTCACTCATTCATCAATCAAAAATCAAACACTTTCGAAATCACATCATTAAGAAAATTAAATGAATGTGAGTGAGTTGGCAAATATCTTTGTTCTCAACCGATCATCTATATGTGTGATTCTCGTGTCTTAAACAGCTTGCTCTTGTTAACATAAAATGTGATGAATGATGATAGTGCATATATAGGTCCCTATCTGTGGCCATGCTAGCTAGCTAGGTAGTGCATGCTCCAAAATTGAAGTCCCATCTCTTCAAAATTCAATGGTCTTCAATTTTCAAAAATGGTCCAATATATTGACTTCCATGCATCAATAATCTCAGTTGGAAGTCACACCATGGTCCCATCTTTACACCTACAAGTTTGTGAGATGGACCATCTGGCTCTGGGAGAACCTGAATAACATTATCAGCATTGCATACAAGTAGCTTAATAATTACTCAATGCTAATAATGGTTAGATGTGGGTATGGATTTGAGAACCGGAGGTCTTTAGACAATACATACTCCAATCATCAAATCAAATAATTAACTCTACATTAATAAATCAAATATTAGCCAAAAATTATCAAGAAATTTCAATGCACACTCATTTGTAGTCTCATCTTTTTTTACTTATAACGAAGATATAGTCCGAATAAGGCTAATTTATTTTAGTTAGAAAAGGATGTGATGTAGATATGGGAAAGTGGAGTTAGGAGATTTGAGTCAAAGAAATGGCACTAGCTCTAAGATTCTAATCAAGTGATTATCATACATATCATATATCTATCTGGTCAGAAATGGACCGACTATGTCACCATCACGGCCTAACTCATTGAAATTATTAGATTCCAAATAATGAAAGATATGAAGATAATGTGATGAAAAAAAGAAAGCTGGAGGTCCATCGCAATCACCTCACCATCATAAAGTGTTACATTTTTTTTTTTACTCTTTCTTGAGGTGTCACAATAAGTATATACTTGCTCGAAGCTACTCAGACATACCTCCCACTATACTAGCAAATCTCTCTCTCTTTACTTTTTTATTTCCATACATAGTCTGAATCTGACAGCAACCACTCATACTCCACCTCACCTCATTTTGCTTTTGTTTTCTTTGTTATCTGGATTAATAAATGTGTTTATTCTTACTTATAGTAACAGTTCATCACAGGAGAAAAAAAGTATATATATATCTGAAGCAAGATTTTTGGGCCCAAATTGATCTACAGACGATGAGCAAACTCCAAAACTAGTAGTCTGGGTTTGCAGAAGCTCAGCACCACTCAGTCATGTCAAGTTGTGAACGCGCAGCCACGCATGTTTGATGCAAACTTTCTTCAATTTAATTTTCATTATATCTTATCCATTTTAATTTTCATTGTATTATATTTACTGAAAATTAAAGTTAATTTTATATAAAAAAAATCCCTTTCATGTGATTTTTACGATTATGATAAATCTGTGGTTCTTAACAGTTGGGTGTTTTCTTATATTTCAGTTTGAAATTGTGATTTTGGAAAAGAGAAAAATTATTATTATTATTTCTGGAAAAATTATTGTCACTTGACTACACCACCTTGATGGCAAAAAAAAATCATTATCATGAACTATAATTTTACTATGTTGACAAGCTGACAATTCACAACTGCGATTTGCTTTTACAAAATGTTATTTATTTAAGTAAAATTATAATTTTAGACTGTCACTTATATGGTATAATGAAACTTTAATGAAGAAATATGATAGATTTAAAATTAAAATGCAAATAAAAAAAAAAGTGTCCCTAGAATGGGCTGGGCTTGTTCGGGCCCAGGAAGGAAAAAGAATGAGCTGGGCTACTTCTCGTTCACACTTCAATTCTCCTTGCCCGACCAAGTTTAGAATTCCTCGTATTTGTCGGTAAAAACACTGAAAGAGCCCGTTAGCAAAAGCAACTGCGGCCTCTGTTATATTCGCAGAAGAGAGGATGAATTGGCGGAGCCAGAATTTTTTATATATATAAATTTATTTTTTATATATATAATTTCTTTTTATCTTAGATAGAAAAATTTTAGATGGAATTCGGAGGGCGGCTGCCCCCTCTGCCCACAGTGGATCCGCCTATGGGATGAAGGCAGTTGCAAAATGTACAACACTCGCATTTAGAGCCATTTGATCGTAGGCTGCTAGAGCTTACAAGAGGTCCACAGCATCGCAGCTGTGAAATGTAACTGAAAACTAAACAAGGGCTGCATTTTAAGTAAGCATCAAAATCCACAGCGAACAAAAAGGAGTGTCTTGAGGGGGATGATACAGTCAAAGGAAGAAAGAAGGCCCAGTTTCAGAGTTGCGGGAGATGAGACTGTACCAGGTTTCTGACGTGAGAGAGCCTGCAGCTGCAGATAGAGAGACTACCTTTTCGATCTTCTTGACTTTGTTTCACTTCTGGCATCAGATAGCCGGGATCTCGACCCTGTACAATATACATGTGAATGCATCTCTGAAACGGCATGGTGCGGATCTCTTGGAGGTCTCACTTGCCCCCATTGCCGGACTGGGCTCACAAACCGAACCGGGGACTCGTTAGGATAGTCGGAATGCATCAAATCCCTACCAACGTTTGGATATTTATACCTATGCATTGCATCCCCAAAATCATATGCCTGATGTCTCCTTTGATATCCAGATGGTTGTTCCCTTTCAAGTTCATGCTCGAAATCTTGAAAAGTTCCAGTTTGGTGAAGTGATTTGACATTTTGTAGCATATTTATCGGTAGAGAGCTGCTTCTGCTTGGCCTCCGTCCAGAGACAGATCTCCTCCGAAAATTATCCTCCTCAACTGGAAGTCTATTGCCCTCGTGGACAGTCCCATTGTTCGTTTTGTAGCTTCTGTTTTCCGAATGAAATTCACTGTCAGCATAATCTTCCATTTTGCCGTTATTCTCATCCAGTTTATAGTCACCAGAGCCAAACCTAATGCCGTCTAAAAACTCAGCAATCTCAGCACTATTACCACAATCTATTTGACTTTGGGAACTGCTACCTTCTTTACCCTTTGTTTTACGGGGTTTCAGTAGAGTTTCAAGCTCTCTTTTTAACTTAACAACAGCTGCATTTTTCTCCTCAAACTGATGTTTCGCCTCTGATAGTTTCATCTGTACTCTTTCCTCACGCAACAAATCAGCCAGCCTGAGCATTTCCCTTTCTTTCTCAACCTCCTCAAGTGCCTTCTCTGACTCGATCTTAAGTTGTTCTAACTGAGCTTTATCTTCACCAATATTTCCAGCTAACTCGTCGCACACTTGCTCCAATATATGCCTTGTTCTCTTCTCACTCTCGAGCTCTTCCTTAGCTTTTTCTAGCAACCCCTTCAGGTTTGCTAATTCTGCACCGAGTTTCTTGTTCAAGTTCTCAAACCTTCTCCTCAACCTCCTCTCCCCCTCAAGCTCCCCTGCAACTGACTGAACAGCGGCTTCAACTAATCCTCGCTCCCGGACTTTCCATGCTGCCTTTTCCTCCGCAAACTGCTTAATTAGAACACTGGCATCTGTCTGATCAGAACAACGAGGCTCCTGTATCAACCGATCAACTTGCAATCTAGCCCTCTCCAACTCTTGATGCAATGCCGAAACAAGAGATAGACTAGACGAAGGCTGCTCTTCTGGACCCCAAACATGATCAATGATCTTCAGCAGCTCTTTAGATGTCATTATAGCATTACTAACATCCTTCAACCGATCCCTTACTCCAAGGTTTGACCGTCTAGGAGTTTCTCGTCGAGATCTAGTCTCAGTCTAACATACAGGTAGACAACATAGACACAAATTTAATTTGACAATCTCTAGACCATCAATCTTACAAACACATGGCATCCTTTTTCATTATATCCAAACTCAAATCCTCACTTTCCACGCAACAACATTATGTAACCACTAATGAGGAGTTTTCAATTACCTCGACGGCAGCATTTGGCTTGATCCTATTTGTGACTGCTGGGGTTCTTCGCCTTCCGCTTCCCGGCCTCGATCCTCCCATCCTCTGCATCACAAAACACTACTAGTGATCAGATTTCAGAAATCCCAGTCAGCCGAACAAAATCCGAAGAAAATCAAAGAGAACATTTTTCACAAATAGCTTTTCACCTCAGAATTAGGACTGTGCGATGGATCAGATAAGTGAGGCGGAAAAAACGGGCTCAAGCCCCTCTTCTCCTTACTCCCACCTCTCCTCGCCATCTCTGAGGGCGAAGGCAACTCATTCATCCCCCAAAGCGTGGCGGCCAGCTTCCTCGCCGACACCGGCCTCGAAACCCTACCAGTCCAAGCCTCGGCCTCCTCCGCCGGCGCATACCTCGGCGAGTGTTTCCAGAACGGCGTCCTTGCCACAACAGCCTTTTTGAACTTATATCCGTGGACTACAGAAGACGAGCATGACGAATCCGATGAGCATCCCCGCTTCCGGGTTTTGCGCGACGCCGCGATGAAGCTCTGGACGCTCCGGCCAGGATCGTGCCTGTGCATTTCTGGGTTTTACAAATAGCAGTCGGTTGCTTGGAGTCGTGTGAAGGGGGGATGGAGAAGGTGGTAAAGGAGAGAGCTTTGAATTTGGGGGAGAGAGAAAGTCGAGTGAGGGTTTGAAATGGAGAAAGAAAACACAGCGGCACACTTTTGCAGAGCGAATAAAGACGCGCCAGCTCAGGCTGACTTTATAAATTTCTGACTGGATACAAATACTCTAATTAACACAGTATTACTCTCTTAATCACAATTACAGATAATTAGTGAGTTATTTATTGTTTTAAAAAATATATTTGATGGGGTGTATGAGTGGTTATCGAAAGGAAATGTCATGTTGGAACATGGAAGAAAGTAGACCAGTCGTGATGATTTGGCATACGAAGAAAGTGCCAGATTATCGTAATATATTATAATAATAAAATGTAGAAATGTTTGATGGTGAGTGAGATGATATGATTTGGATTTGGAGTGGAATTGGGAGATTGATCGTGCATGATCGGGCAAAGCATAATCATCATTACAACTCCATCTTGGGCAAAATTATTACCCAAAGTGCGAGCTTAGTGGGGGGAGTGTATTAGAGTGAGGCACAGCAAAATGAATTGTTGAAATATATCATGTTTATTTGTAATTAGTTTTACCATCGGGGTTGGCGGTGTAATTTCATTTGTTGTTTCAATCTCAGTCTTCCAATTCCAGATTTGAGCCTCAAAGCTCAAACCAGTACTTGAGTTCAATCTCTGTGGCATGTTGATAAAGTTGAATACAAAGGAAAAATAGAGAAAGATTTCATATGGATTTCTTTATTTTCTTCTTAATTGGTATTTATAAAGAAAATATGAAGACATTATATCTTTGAACTAAATTTTTTTTTGAATTTCTCATTAAAGCTTTTCTTACACACTTTCCAAACAAACCAAACACGAATTTTCTAATTTAAAATCTGTTTTTTCCTCAAATTTTCCCAAATCAAACACTGCTATTATTTTGCTATGATGAAAAATGTAATGTTTTGGTTATCGGTGTTGTAGTTGTGTGGACATGCCAATGCTTGTGTTGAAATTTTCGGATTGGCTCATGTTGGATTGTATCCCACTGTGACTCAAAAGCTTAGATTTGTGAGTCATGATTCAACAATCCAATATAAATCCCTTCATCGGATGTGAGACATTTGTCAAATGCTCCTCCTCAACGATCTCTCCCTCATTTGGGAAAATGTCACTTGCTCCCCCTCGATTATTACCTGGCCCAAGTCTTTGGCTCCACCAGTTTAGTCACACAATTGCGAGCTATTCTCGCTGGTCCGCGCCGTCCTTGATACTCAGGGTGCCAGTCTTCGACTTCCACACACCACACGTCTCGCATACTCGTCTCATATCGAACATGACCCCTAATACCATATTGAATTTTTGGGTCGATTCATATTGGATTGTATCTCCACTATGACTCAAAAATCTAGGCTCATATTGAATTTTTGGGTCGGTTCATATTGGATTGTATTCCCACTAGGCTTTTGAGTCATGGTTCAACAATCCAATATAAATCTCTTCATCTTTTCTCTCCACTAGCCGATGTGGGATATTTTTCAAGTGCTCCTCCCCAACAGCTTGGTATAGCAATGCTTACACTATAAAGTTGGAAAATAGTGAATTTCAAGATTTGACAACTATAAATAGGTCTGAGTGCTTTGAAAATAAAAAGGAACGATGAGTTTCTTCTTGAATATAGGGATTTTTCAGTTTCAACATTATTAGATTGTGAAAATAAAGTAAAAATGTTGCTATGGTGGCAGTAGAATCCCACCAAAAACATCTATGCCCATAAAAAAAATAAAAATTTATATGCTTCATTTATTAAATTTTTAATTTTGCTCCCCTAATTTCAACTAAAATTTTGATTATGTAATTTTGCCCCCTCGAAAAAAAATCCTGGATCCGCCACTGTGTGGTAGGATACAAAGGGAAAATAAAAGGAGTTGGCGCTCTTGGAGAACTCTGCGGAAAAAGAAAGGGGAGAAGGCGCATGATCGAAGAAAAATGCGCTCGTTTAAAAGTTTCATTTCTTAGTGAATTAAGTCATCCCAAAACTATTTTACCATTGTTTCTGTATATTTTATGTTCATTTAGGCAAAGACCATCTCTTGTGTATTTTTGGGATATCCTCATGGATAAAAAGACTACAATTTACTTTGCTTAAAAAGTCACAAAGTCTTTATCAACAAAGATGTCATTTTAATGTTTACGTACAAAAGTAAAGATCCTCTATTGCTTGAATTTATGCCTGCAGAAGTTACAATACCAATTATTAGTCAAATATACAAGATCTTTTTCCCATATCAAGATGTTACTTTAGATAAAGTAGTCACTGTTACTCACATGACTTTGGAGATTGAGGTAACCTCAAAGAATGAACAATTAGTTCTGAGAAGATCTACAATGCCAATAAGAAGATCAAATTGACAATATGATTATATTTGTTCAAATATAGTTCACAGTTCCACTTCTCATCCACTTGACAATTTCATTTAATATGATAAATGTTCAGCACAACATAAAATTTACATACTTCAGATCTCAGCCATAGTGGAATCTTAACATTATCATCAAGCAACAAAGGATACTCACTGGTGCGAGACTATGGCTATAGAGATCAAAACTTTAAAAGAAAGTCACACATGACATATTACTAATCTTCCTTCAAGAAAAAAAACTGTGGGATGTAAATAAGTTTATAAAATCAAGCTCAACTCAAATGGTTCTATTAAGAGATACAAAACAAGGCTAGTGGCAAAAGAGTATTTCCAAATTGAAGGCATTGCTTACTTGGAGACTTTTGCGTCTGTTGTCAAGATGACAACAGTGAGACACTCTTAGCAGTAACAACTATGAAACAACAACCAATTTATCAGTTGAGTGTCAATAATGATTTTCTTCATGAAGAATTATTAGAGAAGTAGTTTATATGCAACTTCCTCAAGGATTTTATCAAAAGATAAGAGCTCAAAGAAAAGTGTGCAAGCTACTCAAGCGTTTATATGGTCTCAAACAAGTGTCAAGACAATGTTTTGAGAAATTTAGCACTGCTTTGATATCTTATGGATTTTAATAAAGCCAGTGTGACTATTCTATGTTTACACTTCATCATGAAGGAGACTTTCTAACTCTTCTGATTTACGTGAATGATGTTCTCATCAGAGGTTCTTTTATTGAGTTAAATGACAAGACAAAGCATTATATCAATGAGAATTTTAAAATAAGTATCTTGGTACAATGAAATATTTTGTTGGACTTGAGGTGGATATCTTGGATATCTTATCTGATTCTGGCATGCTAGATTGTAAACTGATCAATTTTTTTATGGATACAAGACATCAATTCGGCAAGTCTTAGACTCCTGTTTTGAATGATTCTACTCTATATAGACGACTTGTGGGCAGATTGATTTATCTCACCATCACAAGACCGGATCTGGCATATCCAGTGATACTTAGTCAGTTTATGCAGTCTTACTAAAGATCATATGAAAACCCTTTGCTACATCAAATCTGCAGCAGCACAAGGACTTTTCTTCCCTGCTGTCTCTAATCTCATCTTATCTAGTTATTATGATGCAGATTGGGCAGCTTGCCTAATCACGAGGAGATCTATCACCGGCTTCTGCATATTTCTTGGAACTCCTTTTTGTCTTAAAAGATCAAGAAACAATTTACAGTATTTGTTCATCTGATAAATCAGAATATCGGGCCATGGCTGGAACTTATAGTGAATTAAGGTGTTTTGTTCATTTGCTTCGCGATATGAACATTTTCATTCCTGATTCCATTCCTTTACAATGTGACAATCAAACTGTTATTATATAGTCAAGAATCAAGTTTTTTACGAAAGAACCAAACATGTGGAGGTGGATTGTCATTTCATCCGACTATAGGTTTCTTCCTCTTTTGTTGAATTGCGCTATGTTCTATCGTCTTCACAACCAGTAGATCTGTTTACCAAAGCTCTATCTGCGGATTCTTTATCCCGTTTACTGTCCAAGTTGAGCGTTTCTAATTTTCTCCACGCTCCACTTGAGGGGGTGAAAGCAAGATGAGGCTGGAGCTAGATTGAGCAGAGTAGCAATAAATCTGCGTTCTGATAATTTTGTATGGGGGCTCTTAATGTAACATTAGAAACTTAGAGGAGTTAATTGATGGAGGGAATTTTGTTCTGTAACAGTATTTTGAAATTAACTAGAAAACATTGCTTTTTGCCCTCTCGCACACTTTGAAACCTCAGCTTCTCTATTATTCGGCATAGCTTCAGGTGACTCGAAGTCTTCTTGCGCAGGTTCCTCTCAATTTTTCATAGTCTAACTTTTACATTAGTATTGATATTTTTGTGGATGCGCGATTCTTATTCTTTTAAATAAAAAAAGCAATGTTTATGGGATTTTTTACATGTCGTTTTCTTTTTTTTTAAAAAAGTTTGAAGTTGAGTATTTTTCTTGAACTAAGTGATCTAATAATGTTGCGAAATGCATGGATATATTTTATAGGAGTAATATTGTCAAAGAGTTGACAATTGAATGTGTCCAAGTTGAGTTTTTTATTTGCTTTAATTTTCAATAATATCTTCTTATCCCACATGTAACAGACAACTAAAGCCGGAGGTTCTAAACCAAAATAAAAATAATCCAATTATTTTGCTTACTTCGTTCACAATCCATTCAAGACTTTTATTCACCTTCAAGCCTAGTTGCTAATCTAAGTTACCTTTATAATACTTGTAACAGTTTCTTATCTACCACTGAATCATAATAATCATACTTTGTGTTACTAATCAATCTATTTATTTTAACCGTAAACAAATACTGTATATGTGTAGGATTGAATGGACTCGTTGCACCATAGTTATTAAAACCGGACCGATCGGTTTAACCTGTTCGATAGAGAACTGGATTTGATTCCTGTTCGGTTTACTTACATTTATCGGGCTCGAATCTGATGCTAGACACCATTGTACAACTCTTCCACCACTACGCCACCTGCTCTTCTTATTTATTTATGTGAATTATTTACTAAATAATTCTTTATCACAATTTTACATTTATTTGGACCGGCGGTTGAACTGGTCATAACCATCGGTTCAACCGAAAAAATGGAAATCGAAACTCTAACCGGTTCAATTTCTGGTCCGGTTCTAATAACTATGTGTTACAGTTAACAAGAAATGCAATTAATAGAGAGACTTCCATGCAAAGGCACAATTAATTCAAATTCATCCCATCTTTGCTACCTCTCCTCCACTCTTCTTCAATACGCTCCTTTATTAATTAAATTAAATTAAATTAAATTCATTTCATGTATGCTTCTTATTACAGGTTTTGTCTTCATGCATCGTGTGTAGGCATATAAATGTAACATTTCAATCTCTAAGTCATTTCTCATATCTGCAACTCCAAGGTCAACCCACCTCCGTTCCCTGGCTTTTTTCAGGTGCGCTTCTCCTGCCAAAGCCATCAAATAAAGGCGTAAGGTATTCATATTCTTCTCTTACTTTCTCTCTTGAAATTATGTTATTTTCACACTCCAGTTATTATTGTGACTTTACTAGTAAGATTTTATCTAATTAAATTTACTGATCAGAGCAGAAGAAAAGACAGGTGCAGAGGTTTGTGAAAGGGAGCTCGAATTGAAAGTGTGAACAAACAGTAATTACTGATCGAAGGAATGATGGGAACGACTGGGGCTGATCAGCGTTTAGACGACCGATCCCCGGCAAATTCTTGCGTCTCGTCTGATGATGAGGACAATCAGATAAACAACAATTCCAACCGCACTGGGAAGCCGCCTGCTATGGTGCTGGTAGGGTGTCAACGTTGTCTTATGTACATCATGTTGGCACATGATGAATCAAAATGTCCAAAATGCGAAGGCTCCGTGCTACTTGAATTCAGCCGCTACGGAGGTTTCAGGCTCACAAAGACATAAACAGAAGACTAAATAGAAACAGACACGCCATACAACAAAGCTGTTAATGCCTTTTTTTTTGTTGATAATTGATACAAAAACTTTAAGTAGAAGAGAGACAATTGTACGATTTTCTATTACCAACAAATTTCACCATATTAGTTTATTTACTTATTTTTAAGTTGTATGCATATATAAACTGTTATAAACGTGTCAAAAGATTCATTACTTGAAAATTTGAAAATATATAAGCGTTTGACACATTTTTTTCCCCTTTCACATCACCAAAAGGTCAATCTTAAACAGCCACATAGACATCAATCTATGGGTCCACCAGCTCTTTAGTGGCTTCAAATTAGCGAAGCTGAGTAACAAGTTATTACATGTTGTCGTCAAAGTGTAAGCATTCACCAGATTCAACTTAAACAAGTTAGTAATGCTTTTTATGAGTACTTGGAAATGGTGAGGCCAGATATATATCTGCGTTCCTGTTGAGGCATTGGTACTCTTATCATCAGATGAAGTTCTTGACGGGAGTAGTTTGGGGGTCGGATTGTTACAAATCACAAACTCTTCTTGAAACGCTACTTGCAACTGCGGTCCCCCATTTCATCCCCCAAGATTTTCTGCAAGTTTATCCCATCCCAAGTGATGAGCAGGAATGGTTTCTATCCAACTTTTGTCCAACCAAATTCCATACATCCATAGTCTTATGGATATATTGTCTGAAGGAACTCTACCCATCAGGCGTGTCAATCTCCATGTGCCTTGTACTCGCACTGTTTCACAAGTTGAGAATAATGCTTGTTTGCTTCTTGCAATCACTCTCAAAATGGGTGTCCAAATTTGGACCCTCCTCTTCCGGCCGCATCATATTTTTATTTATCTCTCAACCATAAAAAGCGGGGGGGAAAAATAGAGATTTGGCAATTGTTAATATACAAAAATACTCTTAACAAATAAAAGCCCACCTCCATCAGCTCACACCAACTATTTCTCAGTTTTCCAATCTCCCTCCCGTCAGACTCCAACTTCAACATTTTAATGCCACAAAAATTCACCACTCTTATTGACTTGTTGAAATCTCACCACTACTCTCTTTTCTACTACTCATTTTCCATTTCAACACAACACAAACAGTGTGCTCTCATTATCAAGCAATGAAGCTCACTCATTTATTCAACAACACCTGTACTCAGACAGACACAAGTTCCCACTTGCTATCGTGCTCTCAGCACCCCAAGACTCTCTCCTTTCGCTCCATCCACCGCGACGAGGCATTCAAGGCTGCCTACAACATATCCTCCTGCAATGGCTCAAAATACCCACCAAAATGCTCCACATCATTCTTCATTGACAATTTGCTGGAAGATGAAGAAGAGACGGTGGAGAGAGTGATAAGAGGCTTGAAGTCAGACAGGCTGTTTTTTGAACCCGGCGAGACGAATTCAATCCTCGGTGAGGCTAAGACGAAGGCCTCAAGTAGTTCAAATGGGTGTTGCTCAAATGTGGAAAAGACTGTGACTTTACTGTCAATGGAGTCTAGCAACCCTTACTTGGACTTTAAGAAATCAATGGAGGAAATGGTGGAGGCTCATGGAGTTAGGGGTTGGGATTGGCTTCAGGAGCTTCTTGGGTGTTACTTGAAGGTCAATAGAAAGAGCAATCATGGGTTCATTATTGGAGCTTTTGTGGAGTTGCTAGTGAGTTTGTATTTGGAGGGTCGTTTGGGGTTAAGTTGTTCTTCATTTGTTGCTTCCTCATCTTCTCCCGTCACATTCAGCACCTCCCATATCAGCACCAGCTGCTCTTCATCCTCTAATTTGCCTACTGATGAAGTTGCAGCTCTTGATGAGCGTTTGGTGGATAAGATGATGATGCTGGTTGATATTTAAAACCTCCTTGTTTAGATTTAATTATGTAACCAACTCAGATTAATAAAATTCTTCCAAGTTGTTTGCACAAATTTTAAGTACTTCAGTGCAATAGTATGTAAGTAGTTGTTGAAGAAGTCTCCTTGCTCTACATAAATCGTCAATTAAATAAATATCTAAAGTCACCAGACTAACAGCATGTAATACTCCATGCACACGCATGAATATTTTTATTAAGATGTTTTTGATGTATTTAGTTATAAAAGCCATTTATGGAATTATAGGCTCATGGCATAGGTTCCAGAAAAGGAATTTAAAATTTGAAATGGGAATGTCAACATCAAGTTGAAAGGAACTAGTTAAGCATCATTAACATAAATGGTCCCCTAAGGGCATCCCCATTGAAACAAATTTAAAAGTAGGTTTGTGGCATGTCACATGAGATTTGTGTCATGTCAATTCAGTTTTGTCATAAATTTATTTTTCACAAACGTACATTCACATTGAAACAAACCTTTCAAATCTCTGAACCCACCTGTCATATTATCATTTTCCTGCTTTTTTATATTATAATAAATTACAATTTTTTAAATTTAATAAATATTTGATTGTTTATAATTATTTATTCGTATTATTTTTTTCTTAACATTTATGTAAAACAAAATTACATAATTAAAAGTTTTCATTAAAAATTGATCTTTAATCACGTTTGGAAGAATGAAACGTGATTAAAGATAAATCTTTTATCACGTTTATCCTTCCGAACGTGATAAAAGGTGAATCTTTAATCACGTTTTGTCATTCCAAACATGATTAAAAATTAACATCTTTAATCACATTTTATCCGACCAAACGTGATTAAAAATAAAAAAAGATCAAGCTTTAATCACGTTTCATCCTACCAAACGTGATTAAAACTTTTTCACGAACCGCTTCGTGCAGACGAAGCTGCTTCGTGTCAGAAGACCACAAATCTCCTCCCACATCAGCACAAACCACTTCTTACTTTGACACGAAGCAAAAAACTTCAATGGGGATGTCCTAATTGATCAGTCTGCTCCCTAACAATATATGTTTCATCATTGGAATCAGAAATCCCAAGATTGAGATTTTTGTTGATTTTCCAAAACCAGATGGATAATCTTACTAAAATTTGGGATCAATCAGATGGATAACGTTCGTTGCTTGCTGTCTGTTACTAATGCGAATATTTGTCTGGCCATTTTTGTTACATAACTGCACAGCATGCCTCATTATATCTATCAGATATAGTGCTGTGTAAAGTTCCATAACTATGTTATCATCTATACTTTCTTAATGGTCAGTAAATCATATACAGTTTACTTTTAATATGTATATACATAATATTCCCTTACATTTGTGCCAACAAAGGGATGCGAATTGGGTGGTTAGAGTTTTGATTTTATTGTCAAGTGTATTTGGATTCGATTCCGCCTTGTGGGATCTTAATTTGTTTTGCGCCAAAACAAAATTCTGTTAGGGTGTGTTTGGTTTAGGGAGAATTTAGTGGGAAGAAAATTGCATGGATAATTAGAGTGAAAGTTAAAGTAAAATAAAAAGAGTTTAAGAGTTTTCATTCAAATTTTCCATTTGAACCAAACAAAGAAAAATAAAATAAAATCCATTATGAATTTCATTTTCTTCAGATCCTGATTTATGGAAATTTTGGTGGAAATAAAAATTTGAAGAAAAGTGTTTTCCACATTAAATTTATCCTATTTTCCTTTGTTTGATTAGGGGTGGAAATTGGTGAAAAAATGTTAAAACATTCTTTATTTTAAACAAATTTTGCTTCCAATTGTCCATCTAATTTTTCTACAAAAATTCTTTTTTATTTTCTCATTAATTTTTATTTCACATCAAATTTTCTTTAAACCAAACACGGCCTTAAATAATGGGTTGCTGAAACCTGCGAGCGGTGACTATGTAGGCATGAGAAAGAATCCATAGATTTGGTGCCGGGAGTCAGTGCATACAAAAATATAGGGGTAAAATACAAAAACATGTTCTGAACTATTATGCGTTTCATAAGTATTGGATTTTTTAATTATTCAATTTAAGTATTATAGATTTAATAGAAACAAACAATTACCCTGTAATGAGAAAATTAATTTGAGTATCCAACTCATTAGTTAGGATTTTGAAATTTGCATAAATATATTGGACACAAAATCTATTTTTTATATAAATTTTATCATTTCGTTAATTCTATATTACTTAAATTGAATAATTAAAAAGTTCGGTACTGAAAATGAAGAATTACAAAAATTTAATTTTTAATTTGAAAATGTATGATAGTTCGAAATATGTTTTTGTAATTTACTCATAATATAATGGTGGTAGTTAGGAAGTTTGCATTTGAGATAAAACCAAAAATGGACCTGAACTACCACCGTTTACCCAATTACGGTTAGAAGTACCACGATTTCCAAAAAGGGTGCGATAAAAAAAATAGACTGATTTTCTAAAATAAAATTTACTATTACATTCCAAAATTAATATTATTATAAGACTTAAATTTGTGTGTGAAAATTATGTCGTTTGGTTATCAAAATAAACTATAATGTTTTGCGCATATAAAGAAAACGATGTATTTTGATAACCAAACGATGTAATTTTCGCACACAAATCTAAGTCTTATAATAATATTAGTTTTGGAATGTAATGATGAATTTTATTTTAGAAAATCAGTATAATTTTTTTTCATCACACTCTTTTTAAAAATCGTAATAGTTATTACCGCAATTGGATAAACGGTGATAGTTCAAGATCCCTTTTGAATTTCGGTGGTTGAATTATTGCCATGAAATGGATCTGACTTCATAAAATTTAATCACATACTGTATAAAGCTTCATTTGATGTATAGTTTGTGAATGAACTGCGTGATGTTTTATGTCATACGAGTAAAGGTATTTGTCGTCCTGAGGGTTCAGTTCGAGAAAAATTAAAAAGCGAACTAAATTATTAGTCATCTCTTTTTAAAATATGAAATGGTAAACCGAATGATTTTTTAAAATTTGAAACCCAAACCGAACTAAACCAAATCGGACCAAACCGAACCGAACCGCCCGGGAGCGTACGGACAGACACCCGGGCGTATCCTATACTTATATATATATATATATATCTGTGTGTGTAATATTTGTACTAATTGCATAATTTATATGAATTTTCTGCTTCTTATATTCGTGTTATCTAACAATATTAAGGTATTAAGTTTAAATTTTGATGATACCACAAAGTTGTGTTTGGTTTAGGAATAAGTTGAGGTAAAGGAAATTTGAGAAAAAATTAAAAGAAATTCTTTATTTGATTTAAAGAAAATTGAGGATGGAAAACTAAATGGAAAGTTAGATGAAAAAATTTGCTTAAATTAAATAGTGTTTTAGTATTTTGTATAAAATTTTCCATCGCAAACCAAATAAGAGTAAAATAAAATGAATTTTTGGAGGAATTCATTTTCCCTCTAACATTCATTTCCCTCTTTCTTCAAACCAAACACAGTCTAAATGTATGTATTTATTAAACATTGTAAGGCTGTATTTGGTTTAGTGAAAATTTGAAAGAAAGTAAAATTTGTCGAAAAATATAAAGGAAAATTTGTTGGAAAATAAGAAAGAAAATTTGTTGAAAAATTGGAAGGAAAATTTAGTTAAAATAAAGAATGTTGTAGTATTTTCCCATAATGTTTTACCCCTAACCAAACAAAAAAATGAATAATATGGAAGAAAACATTTTCCACCAAATATTTCTTTCCATCAAATTTGTTCTAAACCAAACATACCCTAAAAGTTGACCCGTGATCAATCTGATTGTCCTATAAAATATAAGGAATATGTGGCTCCTAACTGCATAATACAAATATAGTGCAACAATTAAGGTACTCAAAAGTTTTAATAAAACTAATTACATTAAGATTTTGTTTTGTTGCACTTATTGAGTTTTATTATATTAAATATTAAGTGAACTGAATACTTTTTATTTTTCTCTTAACGAATATTTGGAAAGTGTGAATGATTTGTTACCAATTTTATATCTGAATCATTCAGAGGTGATATCGATAAGATTATTATAATTATCTCTTTATTTTTTCATATCTTTTTGAAATCAACTCTGCCCGAATCGTACTTCAAACGCAACTAGTTTCTTCAATCAGAATCTCACGCATTTCATAAATAAATAATGTTTATATGACATGATTATAAATTTTAATTTTAATTTTATATTATAAAATTATAATTTTCATTTAATTTTATATTGATAACTTATTATATATTAAGATATTTTAAAAAATAAATCACTAAATAAAAATAAATCATTCAGCAATCAGATGTGGTTTGACCATTCAGATTTTGATACAACATTCAACATTCAGCTCTTAATTTTACAGAACTACACCTAAAAAGAGCTCCTTTGTTGTGCAGGGAGATAAAATACATACATACGTTGTCATTGTCACATATTTACTTAATGATAAAAACAAGCAATGATATAATGATGCATGCATATGTGTGATATCAAATACTTTTATGTCTTCTAATAATAGTCATTTAAAATTAAATTAAATGAATTAGAGAAATACTAATACTAGTTGATAAAATTTAATATGTATGTATTAATGTATTTTTTAAATTTTATGTTACATGTAGTATATTGTTTTCCCATTTTTATTATGAAAAAATTACAAAATATGGGTACACAATATTTACATTTTAATAATCACAGTTATTACAAACTAATTTTAAAATTCACGGTCATTTTGATTTTAGAGGCTGTTATGCAATAATTGAATTTATAATCACAATCTATAATTACTATTTACAAACTGTAATTAAACAGCTTACTAAAACTACATTGTTTTGTTTAATTTTCTTCTTTATTTTTCAAATCCATCTACTCCTCTCACCGTGAATTTTAAAACTATTATTATCGATAATGAAACAATTTGTAATTACAACATATAATTACGATTTTTGGTTTTGTTCCATAGTTCATTACAAACACTTTCTAACACACTTATCATTCTATAACGGAGCAAATTAGACGTATTGGTTGGGTTGTTGTTTTGATGAGGTGATGATACGAGTTTGAAATATTTAAAAGTAGATTAAAAATGAATGGAGATGTATTAAAATTGTGTTATTTCAGTTAAATATCTAATTATAATTTGAAAATAGTAATTATAGATTGTAATTATAAATTCGGTTACTACACAACAATCTCTAAATTTAAAGTGATCGAAAATTTTTAAATTGGGAAATAACGTTGATTTTTAAAACAAGAATTGTAAATACTCATTATATATTTTTTACACTTTTATTAATGTCCCTTCATCTTTCTCCATCCTTACTTAGCCCTGACAACAATACTATTATGGCCCAAATTATCATGGTCCTAGCGTAATGTCTCAAATTCCTTACTCTTTTTAAGCACTATGGGATACTTAAGAATGTGCGGCACCCGGCACCCAGATCTTCACAGATCAACGCCAGTCTTCTCAATAATTGAGGTCTCTTTACTTACCTGAGTCTTGAGGAAGATACATGATTATTTTTAATCACGCGTCATCGAGTGAGTCGTGAGAGGATCTCAATAAATGGACGCCCCTTACTTATTCCAGATATTAGACGATCCATGAGATCCATCACGAGATTTTGCCTAGTCGTTCCTCGGCTAATGTACAAGAGTCCCTTCCTAAATTACCTTCTGATTCTCATATCACATTAAATGTTAATCAAATTTGATCCAAGGAGCCCTCTGGTCCTTTATGATCATTATTCGAGGGGTTGACGAATCTTCTTCTACCTAGCCTCGATTTGCGATTCGTTATGCATCGCCAGGGTCTCGCCCCGTTTGAACGACGTCATAAGGTTGACACCTTATGGGGATTTTCGAGGCTCCGGACCTCATGTCTCACATGAGTTGGACTCATTTAGGATTCACATCCAATCACTTACCTGGAGTGGCCGAACTCACCATCACTCTCCCCTAAAGAGCTAATGGAGCTTTTCTCATTTCTTTGAGAAGAAACATCACCAATGTCTCTCCTTACATACTAAGTCTTTAAGGGAAACCACTTATACGATTTATATGATACACATATTGTAAGACTCGTATTGATTTCTAGTTTCATAATCCATCATCTGATTCGTGACCCGGCCTCCCGAGGATCCAATAATTAATAATTATAAAGAATGCCATTGGAATCAAGAAAAGGCCCCAAACCTTATCACAGGACTAACCCGTGATAATCTCCCACACTCAACTTGTTAATGTTCTTGGTGACACAACTATCATGATTGATGGTTTACAAGTGTATGTTCAAATGAAAATGTCACCTCATACCATCTCTCACACTCGAGTTGTCGACATTCTCATCGACTTAACTATCATGTTGATAATTATAAGTATATTGTCGACTGAAAGTGATATAGTCCAATGAGAGTTTCACCCTTTGACATCCTCTTCCCCACTCGAGTTGTCTATGTCCTCGTCGACTTAACTATCATGATTGTTAGTATCTTTATCAATCTTGACATTCTATTCCACACTCATTTTATTGCCAATGGTTGTCAAAATTATGTTAATCCAAAGATGAGTTGATGAGTCAAAAGTTGAAAGTCTTAAGTTAGAGTTAACTTTTTACTCCCCCACTCTCTCAAAATAGTTAACGTCTTTGTCGAAACTTGAAAAATCAAAATTACTTTTATCTTTATCACCCTCCCTCAATCTCGACTTATTGCAATCAAGCTAAGATTACGCTGAAATTTCTCAAATAATATAGCTGCTAATGGCTTCGTCATGATATCGACAAATTGACCACGCAAAGAAATAAGTAAGATCTTCAACTATTTTATTGCCACACGCTCGTAAAAAAATAATAATCCACCTCAACATACTTGATCTGAGTATGAATACCTAGATTCACAGACAAATAAGTGGCACCAATGTTATCACACCACAAACTCGGTGGCCGGTCTTGTTTAATTCCAAGTTCACGCAACAAAACTTGTATCCAAATTAATTTAGCCGTAGCATTAGCAAATTGATTTATACTCAGCCTTTGTACTGGATCTAGATATAGGGGGTTGTTTTTTAGAACTCCAATATACCAGATTACCTCCAAGAAAAATAACATATCCACCAGTACTGCGCCTGTCATCTGAGTTGTCCGCCCAATCAGCATCAGAAAGCGCACTTTTTGACATAATATACAATATCAGACCAAGTCAACATAAGATATTGAAGGACACCCACAACTCTCCGATATTTTGTCGCATCTTCATCATATAGCTTGTCCCCCTCATGCAAAGACAATTTACCATCCGATGATCCATTTCTTCTTATTGGTTATGTCACCAAATTCGCGACTCACACTAAAGTTCAACGTCCAAATAATGATATCATCCAACACACACACACACATATATATATATATATATTTAAATCCAACATTCAAAGTTTAAACTCAAGTTCAAGCTCAAGACTTCTTTGTATCAAGTTCTGAAAAAAAAAGTTCACAATCGCACAAAAAATTCGATGAGTTTCTTTATCATTGGATCCCATATCTCATACACGAGATAGCACACATACTCGAGCTAGCACAAATACATCACTTTTATACTTTACATATGCGGAAAAGAAGTTCGCTGTAGTTCAACAATAAAAATCAAACTCGCGCGCTTGATGTGATCCTATGATCAAACTCGTGCTATGATATCAATTGTCACGGTCCTAGTGTAATGTCTTGTATCCCTTATTTTTTGTAAGTACCCTGGGATACTTAAGACCAGGCGGCGTCTAGATCTTCACAAAATCAGGGCCAACCTTCTCAATACTCGGGGGTCTCTTTACTTACCCGAGTCTTGAGGGAGATACAAGATTATCTTTAACCTTGCATCATTGAGTGACTCTTGAGTGGATCTCAATGAACGGACACAACTTACTTAGCCGAAATTCAGAAGGTCCATGAGATCCATCTCAGAATTTCACCTAGTTGTTTCTTGGCTAATGTACAGGAGTCCTTCCCAAGTTCAATTCCCTTTCGATTCTCATATCACATTAGTGAGAAATCAGATATGATCCAAGGATCCCTCTAGTCCATTATAATCATTATTCAAGGGGTAAAGGGATCATCTTCTACCAAGCCTCAACTTTTGATTTGTTGCATTGTCAGTGTCTCGCCTCATTTGAATGACGTTCATAAGGCCGACACCCTATGGAGATCTTTGAGACTCGCTAGACTCTCAAAGATCCGCCATCATGTCTCGCATGAGTTGAGCTCACTTAGGACTCGCATCCGATCACTTACCTCAAGGTGGCCGAACCCATCATCACCTCCTCTTAAAGAGCTAATGAAGCTTTTTTCATTTCTCTGGAAAGAAACATTACTACTGTCTCTCCTTATATACTAGCTCTTTAAGGAAATCACTTATGAGATTAATGTGATCCACATATCATAAGACTGGTATTGATGTCTAGTTTCATAATTCATCATTTGATTCGTGACCCAACCTCCCGAAAAATTTAAAACTTAATAATTACAAAAATATCATTGAGACCAAAAAAAGCTCCAGACTTTGTCATAGGATTAACCAGTGACACAAAACACTAGTCAGGCCCCTTCGGCTAATTAAGGAAACTTCCTTAATTTCAACCCTCAACGTAGAATCACTCCCAGACAATTTTTTCTATAAATTGCCACCACGACTTGCACACTTGCTGCCTTGTACATGTCTACTCAAAAGACCCCAAAAAAATACCCAAATGTTGAGATTTGTCAAAGATTATTCGAGTAGATGGCCTACAATTCAACAGCGGTGGAACACATCAGACACCATCAGTTAGTGAGACAGTGGATCTCTTAGCTGGATTCAAACTCTTAGGTTTGTTTGGTTTAGTGAGAGTTTCATAGAGAGGAAAATTATACAGAAAGTTAAAAAAATTCTCTGTTTGGTTTAAAAATTTCACTGTATTGAATTGACATTTTCTTTTAAACTTTCCATGATAAATAAACAAGTGAAAAATGAAATGAATTCTATTAGGAATTTGGATTTCATTCTATTTTTCATCAAATTTTCAATTCCATGCAATTTTCCCTGGACCAAACATACCCTTACAGATAGGAGGCGCGACTTTTCGGAAGGTTGAGATGTGGGAGAGGTTGGAGAATTTGACGACGGGGAGGATCTCAGGATTGAGGGGCGGTAGGGACAGACGAGAGTTGTGGAAGAAGGTGGTAAGTTGTTGTTGTAGTTGGAGATACAGGCTCGTAGATGGACTGTTGTTGTTTTACAAAAGTTGGTCGGCGGGTGGTGATTAGGGAAGTTGGCCAGAAAGGTTGATATGTTTTTCTGGGTTCGTAACGGTGGGAATGTTTTAGTTAAGGTTTTATGGCAGAAGGAAGAGGAAGAAGAAAACGCATTAATAAAAATAAGGGAAAATTATAGATCTAATAAAGTTATTTAAATTTATATTTAAATCCTAAAATTTAATAGACTTATAAATTTTAAAAATAGAAAGTGATAGTTTAATTTTTAAATTGAGGATAGTATACACCCTCTAATTATAATACAAGATATATACCCGAGCACCTAAAATGACTTTATTTTGAATGATGTTTAGGGATTTTAGGGTTTCATGATTCAAAGTTTCTAGTATTTTAGGGTTTTGTGAGTTTTTAGGGTTTATTTTTGTTATTATTTTTAGGATTTTCGCATTGAAGATTTTAGAGTTGTGAAACTATGCCGTTTTGAATGGATTTGAGAACATTAAAAAAAACACTAAAAATATGAAAGTTCGAAACCAAAAAATCTTTAAAACCCTAAAACAATAAAAATTCTAAAATTTAAAACTCTTAAATCTCATAAAAATAACTTAAAACGACACCATTTTAGCCGTCATGATACATAGCTTATATACCCAGACAGAGTATATTCGTTAAACCCTTAAAATTATGCATCGCGAGAAAATTACACTGAAGGAAACAAAAAAGAAAAAACCGATCTGCCAAAAAATAAAGGTAAAGATATATATTGAGAGGTGGTCTTATTTAAATAGATAATAATTTTTGATGGAATTTAATTTTGATTAGGATTAAATATTAGATAGGATTATATGTAAAATTAATTTTTAATAGAATTTGATCTTGATTAGTTTTCAAAGTTGGGTAGGATTAGATTTTAATTAAGAGGTATAATAATTAAATTAAAATAAAATAAATAGTAAAGAATTTTGAGAAATTTGCCACGTAAGATTTTTATTAAATAGAAAATTTTGGACGCTCCGCTTCTGCTTTAATATATATATTAGATTCCCTTAGAATTATTAAGTATAAATGGATAAATAAATATTATTTAAGTGTGATATGAAAAAATACTACTTATAAAATATGGTGCTATTGTTCCCTGTATTTGGTTTGGTGTCCTGAGTAATGATTTGATTTTTGGGCAAAATTTAAAATGGCCTATCAACTATCACCGTTTATCTAATTGTGATCAGAACTATAATGATTTCCAAAAACGGTGTGATGAAAAAAAATTGGACTGATTTTCTGAAATAAAATTCAGTATTACATTTCAAAACTAATATTATTATAAGACTTAGATTTGTGTGAGAAAATTACGTCGTATGGTTATCAAATGACGTCATTTTTTTTATGTACGCAAAACGATATAATTTATTTTGATAACCAAACGACGTAATTTTCACAATCAAATTTAAATCTTATAGTAATATTAGTTTAGGAATGTAATGATAAATTTTATTTTAAAAAATCAGTCTAATTTTTTTTATCGTCGCACACTTTTTGAAAAACATGATAGTATTGACCGCAATAAGATAAGTGGTGATAATTCAATACTTTTTGATCTAATCCCTTTAATTTCTAGCTCTTGTTTTTATTTTTTAACCACAGGCTACACACTTTCTCTATAATGATATTGGAGTCGGGATTCATTGTTATAAGATAGCATTCGGTCTTGCATTTTCTTTTTCTCTTTTATTACTAGACAGACACCAACTGAAATGCAACAGCTGCTACTTATCATCAATAATATCCATGTTGTGATTTTGGATGGATTTCGTGATTTCTAAGTTTTTACATATCAGCAAGAAGCTGAACAAAGTAATGCAAATAGAGATCTACTGGCACGTACGTGTCTGCTTTCTTTTCTTTAGCTGATCTGTTTAATTAGATTTCATGCACGCTAGAAAAAAAATGTACATTTGATTAGTAGGAGAATTGTAGCAAATAGGGGATAAAAAAACTGCACGCTTTCTTCCCTGTCAATGGAAGTTGACGCTTTAGTCAGTTTTCTACATCACCAAATAGGGCATGGATTTAAGTAGCCATCTACTCACATGAACTTAGTGTTAACTTATACGGAGTATATTAATTAGCCATCTACTCAATTGAAGCTGCATCTTGTTCATTTTCTTCTTTGCAATACAAAATTTATCCGTAAATTTTGACAACACGAAATATGATTCTAATTATCTTTTCTAATCCAATCGACTTAGCTCCTACCTCTACTAATTTACTAGTCCACATATACACAAGAGTATTTGTTATATTTATTTTTGTGTCCAAAGGATTTAAACTTGTAACGTGAAGGGTAAGAATTTTACCCTAATAAGTAGGGGTACTAGTGAGTAGACAGCGGGACAGTTTCTGCCCAAATCAGTGATGGATTTATAGGACACGACGTCGTTTTAAATTTGTTCAAAACGATGTTGTTTTACGTTGTACATGTAAAACACACCGAACACAACTCGTGAATATAAATGCATAATTGATGAATATTCGCTAGTTGTGCTTCTACATTCACCAGTTATATATAGCAGCACAACTGATGAATATATAAGCAGAACTGATGAATATTCACCGGCTGTGCTTCCATATTCATCAGTTGTGCTTCTATATTCACCACTTTTGTATATTCATCAGTTGTTTTTCCATATTCACCAGTTGTGCTTCTATATTTATCAGTTGTGCTTCTATATTCATCATTTTGAATATTCATCAGTTGTGCTTCTATATTTAACTGCTTCTATATTCACCAATTATGTATATTCATCACTTGCGCTTCTATATTCATCAGTTGACCTGCTATATTCATCAGATAATTTGATATATTCATCAAATGGTTTATGCTACAATAATTGTAGAAAATAACAACTGGTGAATATATAAACAGAATTTGTGAATATAGAAGCACAACTGGTGAATATAGAAACACATCTGGTGAATATAGAAGCACAGCTGATGAATATAGAAGCACAACTGATGAATATAGAAGCACAACTAGTGAATATTAATTAGTTCTGCTCGTATATTCATTAGCTGTGCTTATATATTCATCAGTTGTTTGGCCGAGCGGGTATGTAACACGTAAAGCGATGTCATTTTGAACAAATTTAAAACGACATCGTCTTCGGGAGCAGGTGCTCCCGGACAGTGGCGGAGCCCGAAAATTTTTTTCGGGTGGAGGGATAAAAATTAAAAATTTCGTTGAAATTATACATATAATTTTTTTTTATATATAAATTTTTTTTACCCTAGGTAAAAAAATTTTAAGTGAATTCGGGAGGCGGCTGCACCCTCTGCCCCAGTGGATCCGCCTATGCTCCCGGAGCAAACAAAAATTTAAGTGGGGCACCCCGCACCCCCTACCCGAAACCCACTAAAATACCTCACCCGTGATAAAAAAATAATTATATGGATAAAATTTTTTATATGTATTACATCAACTAAATTTTTAATTTTACCCTCCCGAATTCAATTTAAAATTTTGATTATGTAATTTTGTCCCCCGAAAAAAACTCTGAAATTGCCGCTAGCCCAAATCCAACCCAAACTACTATTAATGCAGTGTAAAAATAATATAATTCTTATTTTTGTACGCACAATTCAACTTAAAAATACTTAATTTTAATTTTATACCCCTAATTCAATTTTAAAATATTAAATTTCTTATTTTTTTATCATAACTCAACTTAGAAATATTATAATTATTATTTTTATACCTTACTTGAGCCAAAGTAAAATTTCACGCCGCGGCCACAACTCTTGTGACACAAGGGCGTATTTGTTTCCCAACATACAACTTGCACTAAAAGGTCCCATCCCATCCCATCAATAACGGAGCATCAACGAGTTAGCGTGTCATAAAAGGTTGTCTTATCTGCACTGCTTTTCTTCTAAATTCTGCACATCGTCAGATTCATCTCTCTCGTCATATCACAAGGCTATTCACACAATGATGATGAGTTTGGTGCGCATTCAAGTCCCGAGTGTTATGAATCGAGAGTTTCAACTTTCTGAAGCAATGGAAAGTGGATTGATTGTGTGGAAGGAGAGTGTTGTTTGTGAAGAGTGAAATGATGAATCTAATGCAGCAAGCAAAGCAATATATTAATTCACTGGAGCAGCTGCTTGCAGCAGGTAGGCAACAGGTGAGATTGCGACCCATGCATGTCTAGCTCGAAGATGAAATGTGGCTAGTTAGCTTGCTACTGAATGCAAAGCAATCAAGAACACACGCAGACTCTGACAAGTAATTGCCGTCACACCAACTTCCTGGCATTTTAATTCAATGTGGATATTGATTGTATTTATGTGTTAGCCAGGCCTGGGAGTGAGCAGTGCATGATCTCTTGCTCTCATATTTGAATGCGAAAGCATCAATGTATTGCATCTAATGGCTTCTTCTGAGGACTTTTGTAATGATGACTTCGCTTGCATGGTGAGAGTTGAATACCTACGTACCCTACTGGTTTATGGCAATGGTTGCTGTCTCATCGATCAGTGTATCATGCAGGACCCATTGTCATGGCCACACTGAGTCGGATTATACAAACTCTGAAAAGCGTAATTAATCAGCTGAGGGACAAATAGTTTGACCTAGTTTAGCTATTAGAACTATTCGTAGAGATATGATGACATATCATGGTGAGGGTTGGGGTAGTTCTCTTTCGGGCTACCCCTGCTTCTAATGCACACACATTGCGTTGCTAAGTAAATGTAAACACAAGAGGCGTGTGCGCATGCAGCAGGGAGTGGTCCTAGTTAATAATATTACGTCGAGCAGCCCAACATGTATAAATGAAGACTTTCAGAACTTGTTGCTACTTTAGTTAGTTTCCCACGTACAGATGATATGGTTGGATTCGTTGTGGAATCCTGTAACTATAGCTCTTTGATACGTATTGAATGATTCCATATAGTGCGTCATGAACATGCAATGGTCCGAGGGATGTGACCTGACTGAAAAACTTCCAAAGACAAGCTACCAAGTTGGTGATTACTGCTAGTGTAGATCAACAGGGATTGAGCTCTTGTGGGGGTCTACAGGCATACTCCAACACAATGGATCTATCCCTCCTCGTTTCTTGATAGCCTAATACTAAGAGGAGATAATTTCAAAAAAGAATTCCGAACTATCATCACTTATCAAATTAGAATTATTATGATTTAAAAAAAAAGTATAATAAAAAAAATTTTGGACTGATTTTCTGGAACCAAATTTACTGTTACACTCCTAAATTAATATTATCACAAGATTTAGATTTGTGTGAGAAAATTACGTCGTTTAGTTATCAAAATAAATACTATCATTTTACGCACATAAATAAAATGACGTTTTTTCATATTCAATCGTTCATAATCCTCAATAAATTTAATAAGATATATTTATTTAAGATTTTGACCTTCGATCTAGTTGAAATAAGGTTAACTATTTCATTTCTTCTTTGTTGGATCTGAGTGAGTTAAACGGGCCAATATCTGATTGGATTCCCCTACGTGTTGAGAGTAAGTTGATGACATTGCAGTATCAGATGATAAATTGATGAGAAGGACAATGTAATAAGTAATGGAGGGTGAGAGCAGGCAGTGTTGAATGAATTCAAGTTACTAAGTGTTGGAAAATGCACAATCACATGTCTCATTGAGACTCCAATTAAACACTTTTCTGCACATCTCACCAATATCATTATCATCATCAACTTATTGACTCTCCAATTATCCACACGACCGATTATGATTGATGATATTTACAGTTGATATGGCGTATCGAGTTCATCAAAATCTCTTCAATTTCTAATGACCAGCAACCCCTAAAAAAGTTTAAACGCCCAAGACTCACATTCTTCATTTTCACCCTGACGGGAGATTTACAAAACTGTTTGAAATAATTTGGGAAGAAAAATTTTTGGGTGGACATGATCTACCACGTGAATTATAAATCAGTCACTTAAAAACTATCACGTGACAATTTGACCCGTTAAGCGCGACACATTATAAAGTCAAAAAAATAATAATTTAATAAATGTTTGTTCATGGTCACTTCGCTCAGGTCCACCGAAAAAGTTCTCATTTGGGAATAGTTCAAAATATTTGTAATGACTACTTTTGACATCCATTTATCAGGAAGTAGTGTATTATCCATATGCCGCCACAAATGAACTCAAGACCTCGGTTTTGTTTCCAGCTAGCATCAAAAGTACCCAAATTGGAAGAAAATGCGAATGCCAATTATATTGAAAAACTTCATTCAGATTGTCTTTTGATATGAATTTCACAGTAGTTCATACCATCAGATCAGCCAAGCTGGGATGACATATACTGTTAAAATTCAAGTAAAAAGACAACCTTCAAACCATAATGAACACAGCACACAAAACTAAATTAGTCTAACATCTGATGAGTATTGAAAGGATGTCATGTTCTGGCACACTAAATACTCACTGCCGTTAATTCATAGAATTAGAAACTTAGCAAGTGCTTAGTGATAACCTAGACAGCTGCATGGCGACGTGCCTTTCTCCTGACACGCTTGACGCTAGGAGATGCAGCAGCAGCAGGCCTGCCAGAGAACACTCCATTCCATATCTCTGTGAAAGCTCTGATAATGATGCCATGGTGATCCGGTGCATTCAACTGCAAGAAGCAGTTCAAAAGCTCTCTCAGATCATCTTTCGAGTATATCTCATTCTCAAGAATCATTTGCAGCATTGACTGCCTGAAGTCGAGATATGGGTCATGTGAGTCCTTCTCCACCGCCACTCCATCCCCGCCCGTTCTACCAAATCTGCCTCCCACGCTAGCTGGACTCTTGGTGTTACTTGGAGACTCAAAATAGGAAGAAGAATATGAAGGAGCGGCAGCCTCCTCATTGGCATTATTATTATCCTTCCTCGGAGGCTGCTGCTCAGTGTTTGGCTTGGTGGCTGAGGCTGATTTCGGCTTCGGATCGAAAATGTCTGAAAATTTGGGTTTCAAGCAACAGCAGCTCAGGCTAACTGTCACCTTGTTGAGACGGAGGTTTCTTCTGCTCATGGCTTAGCTCCGAGCAGCAAGAGGGTCTAGCAAGTAGCAACTATACGCCAACAAAGAAGCAAAGTCGAAGGCTGTTTGTAAGTCAGTGCATGTTCAGCCATCTGGTCCTACTTATATATGGATGGATCCCAAAGCATGACACCACCGCAACTTTTAATGAATACTCACATCAATTTTTTTTTTCTTTTTTAGAAATTAATATGAGCAACTTGATTGGATTAAAGGCCAAGCTATCATATTACGCTTCTGCCCATCTCCGTAACTCATTCTCATAATCTCATCAAGCATGTATGCTATTTATCTCTACTTGTTGTGCTTATCATATTTGGTATGATAGGAAGAGGAACAATGCTCTTTCATCATACTGACGACCGAATTCATAGAAATAACAAAGCTCATACATAAATAAAATCAAAACTAAATCAATAATTTAAACGCACTTTTTTTACAAAGTCCATGTGACTTATTTGAAGGTTTGGGAGGTGGGGTGTCGAAGTTGGCAGGTGGGATGAAACACCATTTACATAAAATAATAATAATTATAATAACACCAAGGGGAAAAATTTAAAAGAGATCCTGAATTAACACCGGTTATCCAATTAC
The DNA here is from genome assembly GCA_002312845.1 of Kalanchoe fedtschenkoi. NCBI lineage: Eukaryota > Viridiplantae > Streptophyta > Magnoliopsida > Saxifragales > Crassulaceae > Kalanchoe > Kalanchoe fedtschenkoi. The sequence continues at coordinate 978,597 of NQLW01000100.1, forward strand.
AGTCAGTACTATTACGATTTCCAAAAAGGGTTCGACGGAAAAAAAATTGAACTGATTTTCTAAGATAAATTTCACCATTACATTCCAGAACTAATGTTATTGTAAGATTTCGATTTGTGTGTGAAAATTACGTCGTTTAGTTATCAAAAGACATCGTTTTCTTTATGTGAGTAAAATAATATAATTTATTTTGATAACCAAACGACATAATTTTTGCACACAAATCTAAGTCTAATAATAATATTAGTTTATGAATGTAATGATAAATTTTAATTTTAGAAATCAGTCCAATTTTTTTATCGCACCATTTTTGGAAATCGTGATAGTTCTGACTGCAATTAGGTAATTGTGGTAATTCAGAGTCCCATTTGGGTTTTATCCCTAACAATAATAATAAGTTCAAATTTAGAAATAAGTCCAACTCCTATTAGGTTTAGGGTTTTGTCTCTTTATATAAACATAAAGAGGAAAAAAGTAGAGTTGTGCCGTTAAGTACGTAGGTGAGAGGGAGTGACATTAGTCATCACTTGAGTTTTGAGGTACATAAACAAGAGGGAGTGACATCAGCCATCAATTGGGTTGTGAGGTACGGAATTGGAGTCAAGCCATAGAAATAATTGAATATATGTTCTCAAACTTAGTTGAAGTTTGTAGATAATTCCTACGTATTTTTTTACGTACAAAATTAAATATGTGATTGTTAATAAAAGATATTAGGTATAAAAAAATACGCACATAATATATACTGAGATGGAAAAGTAAAATTATTATATTGAACATTCATTCATGCATACACGCTGCATCATGTCTGCGACGCTTGTTACGCGAAAAGATATCGCGCTTGTTATATGATTGATTTAATAATCCGAATCGGCAGTGGTGATTGTTTAGGGTTTAGGGTTTTGGAGGTGAGATTTAGTTTTTGGAGGTGGAGGAGCTTTAATGGAGCGGAAGTGGCGGCTGAAAGTGGTAGCCTGGTAGGAGATGGTAAGAAGAAGTCGGAAGTGGGCTGATTGGAGCTGGGTAGGATCGTTGCCTGGAGATAATTTCGAGAGAAAGAGCAGGAAGTGGGAAGAAAGAAGAAGAAAATATGTATGAACCCGATTTTATTTTAACTTTATGATCTGTTTTCGGCTACTTTTTTATCACAACTGGTAATTTTTTAAGTAGTCGGAAAATCAATCGGATTACGCGAGTTTCATGGGTCATCTTTTAACAAATTTCCAATCAAAACTTATTTATGGTGAAAAAATGACCCGCAAAAATATATAATGACCGAAAAATGCTCGAAAATTACTCGGAAATGTGATGAAATTTCTGATTATTTTTCGACCACTTTCTATCCATCTCTGTCCCTTATTTTTTCATCATAAATTAATGAATTTGATAGTTAACTAGTCAGAAGGTGACTGGAAGTTTTCAGCAAAGTTTTCTGCTAGTTTCAAGTCATGACATCTTTTGCTGAAAAATTGCTTTTTTATATAGTATATACTTATGGAAAGTTTTATTGTATAAATGCAGAAGAAAGACAATACGTGATTAAAGAAGATATTGAATAAGTAGATAGATTGGTGATATTTGTATGTTATTATTTAGGGGTTGACGATTTAACTAGGGATTAAAACACTTTTTTTTTCTCCTTATAATTTTTATTTAATAATGATTTGAATTCATAATAAATATATAAATTAGAAAAAAGTAAATATTTTCTTTATTTGTTAAACAATTATTTATGAAATAGTGCATTAACCAATTTTGATCTTTTAAAAAAGTAATTCAATATTAATTTTATTATTATTTTAATAATTCAGTTTGATCGAAATATAAATTACCAGAACTGATACTAAATTCTAATAATTTTGATATTTCGGGTCGATTTGATAATTGAATCATTAATTATCAAAAGCAAATTATATTGAACTGAATTGAATCAGTTCGATTTAATTTTTTATTTTGGATCGAACTATGAACAACCATATTAACAACTGTGATTTGCTTGCGGTGAGATCAAATGAGTCACACGAAAGAAAAAAAAAAGTTAACAGTTGCCATTTTAGTATTTTACATAAAAGTTGAAATATTTAGCCACAATTTGCGCTTATAAAGAATAAAAATCTAAATCGAATAAATTATTTCAAACTGCGATTTCACTATTTAGCTTTTCTCCATTTACGTTAAATCCTCCGTCGAAGTTTACATCAATAAATAATTCCGAACGACGTAGCTGGTCTCTGTTATCACCTTATCTAAATTGATGAAGTGCTTGCGAAGAGTGAGTTGCTTTTGAAGGCCATCACCAAAATTCGTACACACACGGGTGTAACGATTCGTTTCGGTTTGGTTTTTAATAAAAAATCAAATCAAATCATTGGTAATCGGTTTGAGAAATTTGAAATCGAAGCAAACTGCTAGTTTTAAAAAACCAAATCGAATCAAACCATATAGTTTGATTCGGTTTGGTTAATTTTTTTTTATGAACTTTATTGACTAATTTAACTACTAAATAGGTGAATTTTCATATAAAATCCTAATTTTGTTCAGTTTAGATCGGTTCGGTTTAAAGAAAATTAAAAACCAAACCAAACCATTACTGATTGATTTTTTAAAATTTGACACCGTAACTGAACCACTATTATATCAAACTGAACCGAACATATCGGTCCGATTTGATTCGATTCATCAGTTTATCGATTTTATTTACACTCGTACACACATCTACGGACATAACACATCAAGTGGTCAGAAAAGGCATTCCATAGCTACGATTTTTAAGTAAAACTATTATTTTGAATTGCTATTTTAAAAAAAAAAACAGATCATAGGAAAAAAAACTAAAAACTAGTAAAACAGAAAATAAAATATGCCATGAGGATGGATTAGAAAAAAATAATCAAAGACATATACTCAAAAGCAAGCAAAAATTGGATTAAGGAAAGATTAACATCTAAAAAGAGATTTTTTTTGATCAAATCTGACTTTTTCATTTTATTTTCTATCATTTGTCAACCATCACTTGGTTTTTTTTCATACTAATCTTTTCACGGTTTCGAATTGTGAAAATTGAAACATTAAAAATATCATACCGTCTCTGTCCGCTTCATTTTCATTAACATATGATTTTTGCAATTTTGAAGCGTGAAAATCTGTACAATTTTCACGCTTCGGAACTACGAAAAACTTTGTGTGATTTTCACAGTTCGAAATTACATAAATCATATGTATCTTCGCAGTTCAGAACTGTGAAAATGTTTGTACGAAAAAAAAACCAATCAGAGATCTACAAATGATAGAAAATGAAGCGAAAAAACCACATTTGATAAAAATTTAAAAAGAATGATCTTCTAAAATTGCTCATATGGATGTTTCAGGTGGGCTTTCATGCGGAGCGAGTGATGAAAATAATTTCAGACATTGCTGAAACATTAAATTCTTGATGACCTACTTACTAATGACTCCCAGGACAAATGCGTTGGATTGAAAACATTATCTATGTCCCTAAAGTCAACAAACACAATAAAACCATACCATACTTTTAAATTTTCCTGAATTTCCCTCTCATAAATGGTGGCCACCAAGAAAACTGACTCACCAATTACGTACCAGGCACAAAACTGGCCATATAAAACCATCAAGCTAAGGCACAAACATTGGCATTTCTGTTTCATTTTTTTCCCCAGTTTTTCTGACACTCAGAGCTGTGTTTGGTTCAGGAAAAATTGCGGGATAGGAAAATTTGAGAAAGAAAGAGAATGAATCCTTTGTTTGGTTGGGAAAAAAATGACAAGAAATTTTTCTTACCAAAACAACAATTTCCAGATAATTTTTTATCCCTAAACAAACGAAAATGGGGTGAAACTCATGGAAATTCATTTCATTTTTCTTTCATCTTTATTTTCCCTAAACCAAACACAGCATTAGGGAAGAAAACACAGCACCATGTTGCAATTGTAAAATCCAGTCTCTCCGACGAAGACTAGTAAATCAGAAGATCTAAAATAAATCTTCTCCATGGCGTAATTTACTGAGATCAAATGAATATGTACAAGAACACAACAAACATAAACATTCTCTGGAAAAGGAAAAATGCATAAAAATCAAACTGAGTTCTGCATTGCTTCAATGCCCAGAGAACTTGATCGCCACAAAGGAGAAGTTCTAAAGGGAATCGAAGAATTATAAAAGACGTCCAACCTCTCCAGAAACTCCACTTCACTCGGCTTCAACATTAACTTGAGAGGAAAGCAAACACCTTTCTGTTTACAAATCCTGTGCCTCGGCTTAATCCTATTCTCTAAACTAAATGAAAAGTAGTGCGGAAAGTCCTTCAGTTCCTTCAACTCCCTCCTCATTTCCACCACAAAGTAATCAAATTTGGGCTCCAAGTTCCCCTTGATGCTGTAACAAAACAGCTGTGGAAACCTCCGGACCATAGACAAAGCATCCCTAAACTCGAATCCGGTCTTTTCAAGATACTCAATCCTAGGCAAAAGCTTGTCCTCCACGCTACATGACAGCAAGTAAGTGTGTTTCCTCACCTCAACAATCCCAATGCTTTGTAAGAAATACAATGTTGGACGCAGCCGCTCCTCCACGCTGCAAGCCAGCAACCTTGGCCGCCGGTTCACCACCTTCCTTAAATCCGACCCCTGCACCTTCACCTCCCTCAGTAAGAACGTGAACACCGGCAGAATCTCGGACACTTTAGCCGTCAGCGTCTCCGGACACATGTTGAAAATCCTCCGAAACTCCGCTGATGAAAACCCCATCGATTGAATAAACTCCACCGTGGACTTCACATCCGACAACGAGCAAGATGCCACAACCGGGTGCCGGTCCACTAACGACAGGAAATCCAGGCCAATAGACTCCAAATACAGCAGCTTCTCTTCAAACTCATCGTGCGCCGATGTCGATGACTCAACATATACGTCTCCCTCGTCGACAGTGATCGAGGGTATGTCCAAAATCCGATTCGGGGGTTTGGGAGGGAGCGAGATTGCAGTTCGGGACGAGACAGGTGGGAAGAAAAGGTGGCTTCTGGGACGAGAAAACGAGCTTGGTCTGTAAATCCGGGGAGGAGGCGGGATGCTATTGGAGCAGAAATTGAGCGACGTGGTTTCTCGCATTTCTGGGTTTGGTGACTGATCAAGTTCTGAGAAATGGGTATGGCTCTCCTGCCATGGATTGTCGGCAAAGGTTGAAGCTTATTGCGTTGTCGTCCTCGTCGGATTTCAGTATATGGATTTGGCGAGATAAGGCGGATTTTTGGTGATGATGAAGATGAGATGATGATGTGGATAGGCAGAGCAAATTGGGCTTTTGACGCCTGTTTTTATTATAAAGCCCATCACAATATGCATTGTTGTCATCCAACGTCATCGTTTACTATACATATCGCCCCCAGCTTAAGCCCAAGCACCACCAACTTCAACTAGGGGTGAGCGAAATCCGGTCCGGACCGGAAAATGATTCGGAATCGGACCGGAATGGATCGAATCGGACCGGATCGAAGGATTCCGGTCCGGTATTCGATCCATCCATTTTTGGGATTCCGGTTCCGGTTCCGGTCCGGTCTAAATCCGGAAAATTTCGGTCCGGACCGGAATGGACCGGTTTGGTAATTTTTTAATAAAAAAAATTATTTTTATTAAAATACTGAAATATATCTTATTTAATACATAAATAAAATTACTTTTAATTCACATTTTTATTAAAATTTAATTAATTTTTATGATTCCGGTCCAAACCGGTCCGGTCCGGTCCAAACCCGGAATTTTCCGGTCCGGTCCGGTCCAGACCGATTCAAATCCGGTCCGGTCTTCGGTCCTTACCTTTTCTTGATTCCGGTTCCGGTCCAAACCGGTTCCGGTCCGGTCCGGTCCGGTTTTGGACCGGTGCTCACCCCTAACTTCAACCAATTACAAGTTATAACCACAGTTTCTAAACTTTACGGTTCAATCGGTTGAACTGTGAATTTGTGATTGGTCCGATAAGTATCTTATCAGATTACATTATAAATCGGGTTAAATTTGACCAAATCAGTCAAAACCGTCCAAATCAATATGAACCGACCAATTTTTACGAAAATCAGTTCTACAAATAAATATCTTAATTAACTAATTTAAAATTACCGTCATTGATACTTAATCATAAATATAAGGGGAAAAAGACTCTCAGGGGAAAACTTTTCTACTTTAGCAGGTGAAAGGTCTAAAATGCCCTTATTTTTATTCTGTGCAAATTATTAAAGCAGGGATACATTAATCTTTATCCATATATGAAATAAATAAATAAGTAGTTGATGTGCGCATTAGAGTAGTTGCACACGCACACTCCTCAGCAAAATGGTATGGCTGAGAGAAAGCACATATAACTTCTCAAAGTTGCAAGATCCTAAAAGATCAAATATAAGTGTATAGGGTGATTGTGTGCTCACTGTAACATATTTAGTTAACAGGCCGCCTTTATCAGTTTTGAGTAGTAATAACCATTTGAGATGTTATTTAGATATAAAATAGATTTGGCACACTTAAAAGGTATTTTATTGTCTGTGTTTTGCAAGTTGTGACTAACAATTCATCAACTATGGATAAATCTGACATGAAAATATTACCTTTTTGTATTTCTTGATTACCCATTTAGACAGATAGGATACAAAGTTGTAAACAAAATGCTCACAAATATCATGTTGGTAGACATGTTAAATTTGTTAAACTATCTTTTCATATCAAGATTTGCCATTGTCCTTGCCCGTGTCTGTGATAAGACCACTTTCTCTGGTCACCGATAATCAATACAACAATGCATCAATCTAGTGACATTTTATGTGAAGTCATCAAACCTGATAGATAGATGGAGACAATTGTTGGGGATGATCCAGCATGACATGGAGGCTTCTGGCATGCCTTCAGATAGCAAAAGAAACAAGACAAGGTGTGCAAACTTAACAAGAGCTTATATGGTTTGAAAAAGGCATCGCGATAATGGAATGCCAAATTGTGTAAAACATTGTTGGCATATGATTTTACACAAAGTCTTAATGTCTATTTTCTGTTTACACTTGCTTAAGATGACCATTTCTTAGTACTACTAGTGTATGTAGATACTTGGTTCTCACTGGGACCTCTACTTAATTAGCTCATGACACAGGTGAGAATCTTCACAAATGATAGTATAGATTCAAGATTAAAGGTCTTGGACACTTGAAGTTCTTCTTGGGTCTGGAGCTAGCAAGGTCTGATGATGGTTTATTTCTCAACCAACGAAAGTATGCACTCGATCTCTTACCTGATGCATGAATGAAAGACTATAAGCCCACTGGGTACCTCTTGATACAAGACACGAGTTGAGCCTTTCCAAGGCTGCTCCTTTGGCCGACCCTACGCCTTACAGATAGCTTATTAGACGATTACTTTTCCTTCTCACCATCACACGTCCAGGTTTGTGCTACTCTGCGCACACACTAAGTCAGTTCATGGAGGCTCCAACAGAGGATCATCTGAAGGCTGCATTTCACGGGCTGATGTATCTTTAGAAGAAGGCTCTAGGACAAGGACTTTTCTTTCCAGTTTCTGCAGTGATCCTGACTGGGCATCATACCCACTTACACGACGTTCTCTCACTGGAAACTGTATCCTATTTGGCATTTTTCTGGTGTCATGGAAGATGAAGAAACATCAAACGTTTCACGATCATTTGCATCGCTTCATGACACATATCTGTTGCGAGCTTGTTTGGTTGGCTCGTCTTTTGACAGATTTGTGCATCGAGATCATCACTCCGATACCTCTTTATTGTGATATTTACGCCACTGCTCACTGCTCATATTGATCACGACCAAATTTTTTTATGAACGGCCACATTCTGCGCCACCATGTTACCAGCTCGATTCCCACATTCCTACCAAACTGAAAGAAGTTCATTTAAGTGGGTGTTTTTTTTTTCTGCTGTTAGGATGTATAAAATCGACGTGTCTGGGCTGTGCTTCAACTTATGGTTACTGATACTGATTTGCATTCAGAGCACCGAAGTAAATGTCTATCTTACAAGTTTGCTTTAATAATGTGAACTATTGTTTCTTATCTGTTTCTGATTCAAAATGCTACCCATTTCGGTCAGTGAACTTCCAATGGTTGGAAATGTTGCACCTGATTTTGAAGCCGAGGCAGTTTCTGATCAGGAGTTCATCAAGGCAATTTGTCTAGTAGATAGATATACGAACAGAAGGGATGATGTTTATTGAGTGAATGCTGGGTTGCTTTGTTGTAGTTTTGGTTTTTTTTGGCTAAAATAAATTCTGTTTCAGTACACCTGACTAGCTGCCTACTGTAAAAGGTATGATGCTTATGGATTATATAACGGGTGCAGGAGTAGCTTAAATAGTGTTCTTCATTGTTGACAAGGAGCTGTTTAGCTCTATAATTAACAATCTTGGCTCTAGCCGCAGCGCGAGCGGGACCTCAAGACTTCGAGAATTCATTTGTTGATACAAATGAGACTTCCAGAATTTCCAGATAAAGGAAATAACATGGCAGCCAAATACGAATTCTTCTACAGACTTTGTCCTTAGAAACCTGCAATTGAGTCCACAATGTATTCATTTGTGGGCGCTGGATGGAAACCTGATAAGAAAATCCATGAAGCCAGACCCCAAGCTTAGCTAGGAGTAAATTGCTGCTGTTTTATCTTCATGGTACCATGCTCAGTAACAGTAACTAATCAACGGTTGTCTGACAATTGGAGGAACCTTGTGACTCAAATGGATAGAGTTGTCACAAGATTATCAATAAATCATGTAGAACAATTTCATGTAGAATGTCTCATTAGTGAAAAAACTTCACCAAAAAATCTAGCAGCTTTACTCTGACATATAACCCAGTTGTATTTGAATTCACGAACATTGGTACATGAGTCCTATGGTGACTGAACAAGGGGATGCAATTCACGAAGCACCGCTTCAGTCAGGAAAATAATTTAACCTATCTACTTTTTCCCACACTAACTTGGATGTGACCTCATCATATTCTGGCTCGTACACCTCCAGCTCCTGGACGAGTTCCTTCGCAGTAGGTGCTGATATGATGATCCGGCGCGCAGAAGGTGAAACAAAACCTTCATCAACAGCCTTATCAATAAATGTCAGCAATGAGTCATAGTAGCCATCAACGTTCAAAAGTCCCACCTGAGAGAACAAGAATGCATGATTAACTTGGTATCCAACATCTAACAGCAGTTATTTCTTCACAGGTGATACTCTCTACTTTCCATTCAGACAGCTGCACTGGGTCAGTTTCTCAAGTAATTCAAGTTCACTACTAGGCGCGACAAACTTACAGCAACCATTCATAATTTATCTCATGTGAAAGGCCGCTACAGTTGGTGAATCTTCCGCTGAACCACCAACTAAAATATATGTCATTGATTAATGTTTTCGAGCTTTAAAGAACAAGTAAACTTAGCTACAACACGGCTTTTGGGAGACAATTAAGTATTTAGCTACCTGATTGGTCTATGTCGACAAAGATTAGGAGGAATATTATACATTCTTAATAATTAGACCAAGTCCTAGTAGGTAGATAGATTAAGTCAACATCACTAGCACCAAAATTAAAGTGTCATCTGCAATGGAAACTCGCTTGCGCGTGTCAAGTAAATTTTAATGAGATAAGACGGAAATCTGATACTCATAGAAATTCCACTTACAGGCTTGTGGTGAATGCCAAGCTGAGCCCAGGTAATGACTTCCAGAAGTTCTTCAAGAGTGCCATAACCACCTAGAGCAGTGAACCAAGCAACATCATTGTACAACTAATTGTCAAGACTATTGAGAGAATGACAAGGTGTTGTGAATCAAACCAGGAAGTGCAATAAAGGCATCTGCCTGTCTCGACATCTCTGCTTTCCTCTGATGCATATCAGATACAGTCCTTACTTCTTCAAAATTCTCACCAGCTATCTGCAAAGTACGACCACAACCAACCTCTGGATTATGCTCTTGTCTCATTATACTACAATCATCTAATGTCAATGTTGAGTTGTTGCACCAAACTCTTTTAGTATACAAATACAAATGGATGACTTAAGGGTAACTTATGGTACCTCCTCCGGCATGAGGGTCCGTGGAATAATTCTGAAATGGATAAAGTTCAAAAAGTGCTCATCAATCTATTGTCAGAGCTGACATTTCCAACATTAATGTCTTGCCACATGACAGCTCAAATTTCAACCAAGCAAGTATCTAATTCAACAATAGTAAACCATACATCTTGCTTTGGTCGTAAAATATTCTAAGTCAGTCATCTCAACTATATACTAAAAAAATAAATAAATTCATCTGCTTTACTAACAAGCTCTATTCAGACATGCACTTGGATGGTCAGTTACGTGAAAAGAGATAATTACTGAAAGCTCAACATGATAATAGATGATATATCTGAAAACAACAAAACAAGAACTGTATGAGACGAACCCTATCACATTGCAGCCGCCATGACGAACAGCCTGAGCTACAAGACCCATCAGACCCACGCGTTCCCCACCGAACACCAAATCAATCCTCCTCTCTACCTTCACACATTGTTAAACCAGACAAAGTTCATTGCATAAACAAATGTCAGTGATAATGAGTACTATACGTTTACTCCAAACCACAGAGATCACCATCAAACATTTGTGAAAATAGTAACGTTTGGCATGTTATCACTATCACTGTATAAAACCTTAGGAATGTTTAAAATCATTTGAAACACTATATGTAAACATTATGACCAGTTCTGAGATATACATGGTCAAAGGGTGATGTTGATCATGCAATTAAGTAGGTTCCTCTACTCAGCGGAAGCAAAATAACAGCCAGCAAACAAACATCATCTCCTTCACGGAAAATTTGTGAACTCGAAACTTCTCTAAAAATCAACTACACCATGTTATCAAATTGGCATATGTCCAATCTAATGCAGAGAGCAGAAGAAAAGACCAGTTCAAACAAACATTGAGTTGCAAACAGCATCTAAAATTCAACTTTCAAAGACAGTCAACAAACATGTATACAAAGGGAAGTCTTATCAGTAGAATACTCCTGATTACCAGTTCTGCGGCCAACTGTAGAGCTGCTTCTTCGTAGCTAGCTTTTTTGGCTGAGCTGCTCCCACAGAATACACATATTCTCTTGAACTTTGTGAACTGTATCCTCTCTTCCATGCTCATCTGAAGATAGTATGGAGAGAGTCCTCGAAAGTGGGAGAGAAGGTTAAGAATGAAAGCAAAATTGATTATGTTTTACTCTCTTATATTCTCATTTATATACATAATCAAACAAGACTCTTACACGCTCAAAGCCCACATCCACATTTAATATAACCCCACATTATGATACTCCAGCATATTAAAAATTGTATACCATCTAGATGTTAGAGTCTTGTATTTGAAGTTTATAAGGATGTCATGTGAATCACGGGGCATGATATCATTTTATTATCAAGCAAGTGCATCAACGATATTATTGGTGTTTGATTCGGTCAAATACATATACATAAGTGATCAACCCAAAGCAAAAGTAGAGGAACGAAATACAGACATTGAAAAATACTCGGGGACTCTTAGTTCATCTTTGAGGGACTGCGGGGTGCCCTCAACTTTATGTCAATTTTTTAGATCTGACGAGCATTGATCTGATTATATGCGCAGTGTAAAAAGATACTGTGAACTGGGAACTTATGTCTACATACTGATTAGTCATATGTTACATACACCTTTGAATTTTGTTGCTTCCTGGGAACGCACCACAAACTTAGTAGTGTCTGCCGGCCTTGAAACACATCATTAGAAATGCATCAGGATCGATAACTGTGGACAAGTTTCAGAAGGCAAAATACAGGCACCTTTAAAAACTCATTACATCACATGCCCTAAAAAGCAACGCTTAGCATCGATCCATTTCAAGACACAAACCCCACTTCCATAATCAACAAAGATAAGATTAAGATAACGAAACCCCAACTCCCAATCAAACACCGAAACACTAAATCCAAACCTTACCTAGTGAAAAAGGTTGGAACTTTCATCTGACGACAGCGTAAATCATCTCCAGACGTGGCTGCACTCCACTTGTTCGGTGAAATTCCGTAAAGAAAACTCAATCTCGAACCAACACGCAGGCAGTCAAAGGCAACCAAACTAGCGGTCGAAAAAGGTCGTATTGTCGGGGCGGAAGAGAATGATGAATTATTGGTTGTTGGACGTAACGTGACATCTAAACCTGCTTTCCAAGAGCACACACAGACAAAAATGCACGTGCGACAAGCCGCCGGCAAAGCAATTCGGCTGTCACGTCGTGTCGATCATTGCACGGGTGCACGCACGCATTTGGCAATGCGTCCCATCGTCTCGCCATACCGAGTAATTTTGCAGCCATCCAAAATAAAGCGGCTTTTGTGAAAACAAAATGATTTTAGGATAAAATAAGATGGTTTTGGTTAGATAAATATTATTTAAATTTAATTTTACATGTGACACTAACACATTATGATTGATGGCTAAAATGTAAAATTGAGTAATTTTGTAAATGATTTGACATTAAGAGATCTTAATCCTATTAATGCTAGGTTTAGTGTTGTCGAAGTTGGAATTAATCATGATGAAAAAGGGGAGAGCATATAGTTAGGTTAATCGAATTATAAACTTAGATCCATAATGGAATGGAATTATACATGGTTTATTGATAAATTTATTAATTTGATTATAATTAATTATTTAATTAATTAAAATTAACTGAACTACATAAATATATTTACATATACAATTTTAAATTTTTATTTAATAAATTTATATTTAGGACAATTTGGTTAACCGAATTCATAAATGTTTCTTTCTTTAATCGAATCGAATTAACTGAATTTATTAATTAACCAAAAGAAATCAATCAAATTAATTCAATTAAACTATATCGATTCGATAAATCGATTTCCGCATGCACCAAAAACTATCAAATGTTTGTCCGTAAATCGAAATGGAAGACATGGACCCTATTGAGCTGGGTTTATAGAGAGGATGATAAAGGGTCTCGGTCCAGACCTGATTCTGAAGAATTGGAAGTCACAGGCGCAACTTAGGGACGACTGTCTGAAGCTTGAAGACATCTTCCTTTCACTTAGAGTAAACGGTGTCGTTCGTATATCAATTACAAGAAGAATACTCTCCTTTTAAAGCGACACCGTTTCCTCTTTCAGTCTCTGAGCTGTACAGGCTCTCTTCTATATATATCTTCCCCTGCTGTATTTTCTGTAAACGAGATAAACATGAAAAGCTTGAGTTCATCTTCAATAACAGAATGCAGCAGATTTATTTATCATACGTCTCCGTTGAGATTCTGTCAAAAGGCCATTTGAAATGTAGGGCGCCATTGAAGTGTTGAACAACCAATAAGAAGTCCCAACTATAAGCCTCAATCCATTAGGGCATCCACATTGAAGCTTTGTTGCAAGCTTCGTGTCAGACTTCAGAGCGCTTCGTTTTAATGTGGAAACAGGTTCGCGATCTACTGACATCGAAGCGCTTCGTCTGCATGAAGCGGTTCGTAAAATGAGCAATTATCACGCTTCAGATCTGGAAGCGTAGTAATAGGTATATATTAAATATTAAGGATAACCTATTACCACGCTTTCAGCTTAAAAACGTTGTAATAAGTTATCCTGATATCTTATCACCACGCTTTACGTTCAAAAGCGTGGTAAATGGGTTGGGGTTGGAAAGCAAAGCGTGGTAAATGCTTGGAAAGGATAATGAAAATATGATGTGGGTCCCATCAATTAAATTCTTATATATAAATGTTAAAAAAATTATATGAATTAATAATTCTAAGTAATTAAATATTTAATAAATTAATAAAATCTTTAATTAAAATAATATGAAAAGGTAGTAAAATGTATAATATGACATGTAGGGTCCATGCGCAGAGGTTTGAAATGTTTGTTTCAATATGGATGTAAGTTTGTATAAAGTAAACTTATAACAAAAATGAGTTGACATTACACAAATCTGATGTGGCATGACACAAACCTACTTTTTAATTTGTTTTGATGTGGATGCCCTTTCTATCAATTCTGTCAGGACATTATAGTAGATAGCAGAAATCATTTGAATGAAATGAAATGAAATGAGAGGTTATACCATTATGCATTTGGGAAGAAATTTTACCATTTATATTATGTATCATCAAAAGAGCATAAGTTTAAAGTATTATAATGATTTTATAACCGGATACAATATCTTCGCTGCGAGCAGCTATTCCACACCAACATCAGCTCTCTAGCCAGTAATAGAGGCCGTCAAATTGTTACAGAAAGAGTGTTAGATTTAAATGAAGTTGGATAGGTGGCTTAGGGCGTTCATCGCGGCTAGGTTATTAGTAAGATGTGGAATCATCAAAGTTGGATAGTCACACCCACCGACACAACTTTTTATATAACATTTGATATGGAAAATGAGTTTATCTGAAATGCAGACAAGGTGCATTTCTTATTTTATGTCACAATACATTTAGATGGAAATTTAATTGGTGGGGATAAATAGCTGCCACGCTCTATTGATGAGATTAAATTATTCGGTCTATTATAAATTTTGAAATGAAAAATGGTCCATGATGGAGAATTTAGAATAATGGGGGTGTTCATAAGAGTTTAGAAGCGATTTTAGAGTGGATAAAGAAATTAAGAAAAATGTCACTTGAACTTGAGAATACTCGGTCGAGCAGGTTCTTGAATAAATTCTATTCGTTGGAGTAAAATGGGTTTTCCAAAACCAAAAAATTCTCTGAACCTAGCACAGACCTACTATGCATAATAATCGACAGAGTACTGGTCAAAAATCTAGAATTTCATCTTATACTACCGAGTAAACGTCCATAAGGATTTTATTCGACCAAGTATCGGGTGAACTTTCTAAAAAAGCCAATTTTTTCTCTTTCTTACCTAAACTCAAACTTAATTCTCGCTTCCTCATGACATCCCCATCATCAAAAACCCTACCCCACAATCAATCTTCCACCTTCAACTCTCTAAAATTCATAATTCTTCACACACAGTGGCTGATCTATCATCCTAGACCAATTTTAGCGATATTGGTCCATCTTACATCCATGGCATGCGGTAAGGAACAAGGACCTAGTAATGCAAAGAGGAAAGAGGCCAAATCATGAATCATAGTTGACAGAAGGGGTTACACTATCATAGTTAAGCTTATGCAGGAGCTGGTATCATTTCCTACAAGGTAATCTTCTCTTATCCTCACTAAGAAGTTGATTAAAAGCGCTTGATAAGCACAAGAAGATCCTAGTTATATGGCTATGCATGGATGATGAAGTACTTAACCTATTATGAGTAACATGTATAATTAAGGCCTTGCTGGAGATGTGGTACTATCAGCAGCTTGCAAGTACAAACTTACACACCACTCATGTGTGAGTTCCACTCTTTGTTTAAGCTTGTTGAGTGTAACTAGAAATTTTAAATAGGTAATCAGACTTTCCTATTGAGCTAAGAGGTGTTCAAAAAGCCTATACAACGTGAGGGAGGCAGAAGTTTGACCACTAAGATATAGAGAGACAGAAAAATTTTGGGACATGATCACGAAGAATAACTATAAGATAAGATGTACAAAGGAACACCTAATCAAGAGCTTAGCATGGGTAATGATCGATTCATTGGTTTGTCGTTAGTTGCTTCAACACCTGGGATGATGGCTTGTCAATAGTTACTCTTGAAGACCTGAACTTCATGGGCTAAATACATCAAGCAAAGATATAATATTATTTGAAATATGTGGCAGCAAAGTTTGAGCATTACGTTAAAGATTATATAAAGGTCAAGGGACTAGAAAGAGGGGCAGTCATTATTTGCTTAGCTCGATGTGTAGGATTCACATTCGAGCACATGAAGCCCGCCTTTTGAAAACATAAGTCGGATGTTACTACATTATGTGCCACAGGGGTAATCTCTCATAGTAATCCTTCAACTTTCATTATATATCTTCCTGAGTCCCCAACTAGAGTAATGAATGAAGAAGAGTGTATCATAGAGACTATATGTGTCAGTGATCTTATTCGAACGCTGACCCAAGACTCTTCACTAGAGGCAGAGGTATCTAAAGGGAGAAACAGACTGGAGGATAAATTGTTTAAATTGGAAGTGGATAACTTTGATTTTATGAGACACCAGGGAGCTCAAACAACTTGGACAAATGTGATGATATATCTACATATCTTGAGTTTACCTGTCACTCCTCTACTGTATATATCCATTCCTCAATTGAAGATTGGTGTACCAAACCCTGGAAGAGTTTATCATAGAATGTTGTTGACCTCAAATAAATGAAGAAAATTTTGTATTTGAGAATGTTTGTGGGATTCCACTAGGTCAGCAGTTCTTAGCTCCTCAAATTCACTTGAGACTTACATTTAATTTGCACTTTTAAACTATCTGCTAGGTTTCATGACATTTGAATTACTTTGTTTTTCATTTGGATGCTTGAACTTTATGCATGATGTTATGTTTTTAATTACTTATTATTGAATATCATGCATTTTAACTTGATCACAAATTTCATGAAGTTGATCCACTGAAGATAATATCACCCAAGGGAGTAAAACTACTACTATATTTAATTGACTTAGTCCTTACATTTGATCATGCATTCACTATGACCTATTTTAATAAAATCTCAAGCTTTTAGGACTAAGCCAAGTATATAAGGAGAAGTAGCATAGCTCAAGCAAGTTTCACTTGATTTTTAAAATTTGAAATTTTTTTGTGATCATGCATGAATTGTTGTTCTGTAACCTTAGGGCTCTGTTCCTGAGTTGGTTTTAAGAGGGGAAGGGAAGAAGGGAAGGGAAGGGAAAATTAAAAAAGAGGCTGCTCCTGAGTTTTAGTAGGAGAGGAAGGGAAGGGGAAGGGGAAGGGGAAGGGGGGGCTTGGGGGGTTTAAAACTCCCCATTTTCAATCCGTCCGAATTGGAGGGGGAGGGAGGGGGAGGGAGGTGAAGGGGTAAAATTACCATGTTATCCTTCATTAAAAGAATGTTTTGTTAATAACAAAAAATTTATGTGAGGGTATTTTAATTAATATTTTTATTTTTTTCTCTTATCTCTTCAAATCCTTCCTAAACTCGGGAACACTCATTCATCTCCTTCCCTTTCTTCTCATTTCCTTCCCTTTCCTTTCCTTCCCTCTCCTCTCCTTCCCTTTCCCTTCCCTCCAAACTCAGGAACAGAGCCTAGATTAGATTAGATTAGATTTTCATCTTTTGTTCAAACCTTAGAATAGATAAGATTTTTTATCTTAGACTTTTATCTTCTTCAAAAATAAAAAATATTCCAAAAATACTCAAAAATCTAAAAAAATTCAAAAACTTTCAAAAAAATTGACTTTGATGGATTTTAAACTCTATAGCCTTTTTTGATTTGTGTAAAACCTTTTTCCAAGTGATTTAGAAAAAAAGGGTTATTGAGACCAAGCTTCTAAGTATGAATTCTTTGATAGAGTTTTCAGAAATAAAATTTTAAGTGATCAATGATTTTCAAACAAGTGGGTGATAATCTTAAAATTTCAAATATCCAAAATAATCTCATATTTTTAGGTGACCCAAAATCCTACTTTTGAATAATTTATTTGAAAATCTCCATTATGAAAAATTCTCAAAATGTTTTTATGAAGAAAAAATTATTATTCAAAGGGACTTGAGGAGCCTACAAACCTGGGCCGAAGTGCCTACACAAGGGCTCGGCCCTTCAAAGGCTACAAGGGCAGCAAGTGAAGAACAAAAGGCATAGACAGTGCGCCTTAGACAAGGGAGTGTTGGGCGCAAAAGACGGTGCAACGTTAACCAACTACGAGCAGCATGCGTGCGCCCTAGGCAAAAACACGCAGAGCGCTTTGGAGAAATCACGATCTATGGAGGGACTCAATAATAGGTGTGCAAGCCCTGGCGCCAGGCCGCAACTGAGATAGAATAGCACTGCAATTTGATAAGCGTATTTTTGACCCTATATATTTGTCAATGTTATGTTTCAGGGATCAGTTGCAGTCAAATAAATTCGGGAAGTCCGAGTCGAACTCAGAGGAGCACAAGGCTTGCTAGACGCTAGTAACCTAATTAATTTCTATTTATTTCTAGACAAATGAGTGGAAGTTGTTTTAAACTAATTAATTATGAACTGAAATTAAAAGTAACGACACAAAGATAGAATCGAACAGAGAAGATAAGTATCCTAGAATCTAGCTACTTCACCTAAGCTGCGTGCAAAAACTAATCATGTGATTCAGGTGCAAATTAATCATCCAAATCATGCAATTTCAATAATATGGCATATCACTCAATAATTTACATGCAAGTCCGACTTCTGGATGTTCTTACGCAACAAATTATTGCCTACAATTAATTTTGTATTGTATTGTTTCACGATTCTGGTCTTCGTAGCTCACAAATACTAGTAAAAGGGTGATACACTAATATTTCCTAAACATGCAGCAGGATAAATAAACTACTCAATATTCCTAGGCCAACTGCCGATTCTGGTCTTCGGTTGAAGAGGGTCATTGACTACAACTAAGTAAAATATCCAACTCATCTCGATTCTGGTCTTCGTAAGATGGAATATCCTAGCTTAGAGGGTAATAAATCATATCCTAAACTAAGTTCTTAAAGCATTGACAAGCGTATTTTTGACCCTTTATATTTGTCAAGTTATGTTTTAGGAGTCAGTTGCAGCCAAATAATTTCGGGAAGTCCGAGTCGAACCCAGAGGAGCAAGTGAGGCTTATCAAGGCACTAATATCCTAGTTGATGAATATTTAATCCTAGACGAATATATTTGGTTGAATTAGGATCTATGCAAGCAATGAAGAAAAGGAAAGTGTACTTTGTATGACGGAAATATTTTAGGATTTCTACTTCACCCAAGTTGTGTAAACTCTCATGTAATTTTGAAGTACAAACAATCATCCATAATATAACATGCGATTTTGATAGTTCGGTATAATAACCCAATTAATTACTGTGAGTCCGACTTCTGGGTGTTTCCCACAGTAATTTGTTGACTACAATTAATTTTGTACTGTGTTGTTTCCCGATTCTGGTCTTCGTAGCTCACAAGTACTAGTCAAAGGGTTAATATACTAATATCTCCTAAATATGCTGCTAAGTTACGGGATAAACAAATTAATTAATATTTCTAGTCAAACTCCCGATTCTGGTCTTCGGTTGACTAGGAATTTTAACTACAACTAGGTAGAATGTCAAACGCAACC
>NQLW01000100.1:998245-1009804 GCA_002312845.1 Kalanchoe fedtschenkoi
CTGGATCGAGTCAATGTTCTGCATATTTGCAGTTTTACCCCTGCAGTTTCTCTGTTGACAGTTTGACCCTTGAGATTGTCTTTTTATCCGAATTTGGTCCAATTTGCACTGTTTTTATCATTTTCTTCTTTCATAGCCATGATTCTTCATTTTGATCCTAAAAGATACAAAATCAGCTATTTATCATCCATAATTATTCATAAATGACTCAAATATACTAAGTATAAGTACCTAAAATAGGGTAATTTATTGCCCTATCAAGCATGCATATTTAAACTCTGAATAACTACGCATGACAATATAAAGGCGTTCCTAAAATAATGAACATAGATAGGGGTAAATTTATCGGATCCACACACAAAATCAATTGACAGTGAGTGGAAGAGCCCAACTATATATTAGATCACTTTAGAGCTTCCAATGAGCAATGTGGGATAATACTACTATGCTCAACACTCCCCTTCACTTGTCAGGACCTTTGTTAACCTTGACACGTGTGACCTCGTGCAGATCTAGTTAACAGTCACGGATATGCTCTAAGAGTGCGGTCAAAACCCGCTCTGATAACATGTAAATTTGTCGGATCTACACTCAAAATCAAATGAGAATGAGTGGGGAGCCTAACTATATACTAAGATCATTTTAGAGCTTCAAATGAACGATGTGAGATAATACCACTATGCTCAAAGATAGACAGACGATATATGAAGAAAATGACTCAATAATATGGGAAAAGCTGTCCATACATTCAAAGGATGATCCTTATGTAAGCGGTCCTGCGTTAGGGAGGTTGGTTCGCCGTCAGTGGATAAGCACCTTGTTTTCCAGGTGTCCCAAGTGCCAACGCAAATACTTGTGTACTCCGGGAGTACCTACTCCCTCGCGCGACGTCGTTTCATACAATCCTTGCGTGCCTTCATTTCATATTTCACCAAAACGACGTCGTTTTTTGTGTTTACCAGAATTGCTTATATATTCATCAAAATTGCTCATATATTTATGAGCTATTTTATGGTCTAAATTTATTTATTTTACTTCCATATTCATCAAAAATGCTTCGATATTCACCATAATTGCTTATATACTCACTAGAAATTCTCCTATATTAATCATATTATTTTATATTATTTATTCATTATTTTTGCTTCGATATTCATCAGAAATACTTTGATATTCACCAAAATTGCTTATATATTCACTAGAATTGCTCTTATATTTATCAGATTATTTTATGGTCTTTATATATTATTTTTGCTTCCATATTTATCATAAATGCTTTGATATTCACCAGAATTGCTCATTTATTTATCAGATCATTTTATATTATTTATTCATTATTTTTTCTTCCATATTCATTAGAAATGCTTCGATATTCATCAGAAATGCTTATATACTCACCAGAATTACTCCTATATTTATCAGATTATTTTATGGTATTTATATATTATTTTTACTTCCATATTCATCGGAAATGCTTCGATATTCATCAGAATTGCTTATATATTCACCAGAATTGCTCTTTTATTTATCAGATTATTTTATATTAGTTATTCATTATTTTTGCTTCCATATTCATCAAAAATACTTCGATATTCACCAGAATTGGTCTTTTATTTATCAGATTATTTTATGATCTTTATATATTATTTTTGCTTCCATATTTATCAGAAATGCTTCGATATTCACCAAAATTGCTTATATACTCACCAGAATTGCTCCTCTATTTATCAGATCATTTTATATTATTTATTCATTATTTTTGCTTCCATATTCATCAGAAATGCTTCGATATTCACCAGAATTGCTTATATATTCACTAGAATTGCTCTTATATTAATCAGATTATTTTATATTATTTATTCATTATTTTTACTTCCATATTCATAAGAAATGCTTCAATATTCACCAGAATTGCTTATATATTCACCAAAATTGCTCATATATTTATATAAATATAGGAACAATTCTGATGAATGTATAAGCAATTCTGGTGAATATCAAGACATTTATGATGAACATGGAAGCAAAACTAATGAATTTAGACCATAAAATAATCTCATAAATATAGGAGCAATTCTGATGAATATATAAGCAATTATGGTGAATATCAAGACATTTCTAATGAATATGGAAGCAAAAAAAATGAATATAGACCATAAAAATTTATATAAATATTGGAACAACTCTGATGAATTTATAAGCAATTCTGGTGAATATCAAGACATTTCTGATGAATATGGAAGCAAAACTAATGAATTTAGACCATAAAATAATCTCATAAATATAGGAGCAATTCTGATGAATATGTAAGCAATTATGGAGAATATCGAGACATTTCTAATGAATATGGAAGCAAAAAAAATGAATATAGACCATAAAATAATCACATAAATATATGAGCAATTCTGATGAATATATAAGTAATTTTGGTGAATATCGAGACATTTCTGATGAATATTGAAGTAAAACTAATGAATTTAGACCATAAATATTTTTATAAATATAGGAGCAATTCTGATGAATATATAAGCAAATATGGTGAATATCGATACATTTCTGATGAATATGGAAGCAAAACTATTGAATTTAAACTATAAAATAATCTCATAAATATAGGAGCAATTATGATGAATATATAAGTAATTTTGGTGAATATATAAATAATTTTGGTGAATATGGAATAAAAAAAAATTAATATAGATCATAAAATAATTTTATAAATATAGGAGCAATTCTGATGAATATATAAGCAAATCTGGTGAATATCGATAAATTTCTGATGAATATGTAAGCAAAACTAATGAATTTAGACCATAAAATAATCTCATAAATATAGGAGCAATTCTGATGAATATATAAGCAAGTCTGGTAAATATTGAAGTATTTCTGATGAATATGGAAGCAAAAAAATGAATATAGACCATAAAATAATTATATAAATATAGGAACAATTCTGATGAATGTATAAACAATTCTGGTGAATATCAAGACATTTGTGATGAATATGGAAGCAACAATAATTAATTTAGACCATAAAATAATCTGATAAATATGAGAGCAATTCTGATAAATATCAAAGCAATTCTGGTGAATATCCATTAAATTCGGGTGAATTGAATGCAAAGTATTGAAACGACGCAGTTTTGTACGAATAAAAATAACATCATTTAATTCAACTCAAACACAAAACGATGTCGTTTTAAAATAAATCAAAACGACGTCGTACGAATGAGTACCTACTCCCGTACCACATAAGTGTCGACGCCAAAGAATAGAATCCTGATCATTCCCAGTTGAGAGCGGGGGTTTTAAAGATCAAAACATGTGCGGGACCAGGCTGGTGAGGTTGTTAAATTGGTCGCGCACTCCGACTATCTCAGCTAGGCAATTCCAACCTTTTGAGGCCATGTCTCCGGATGAGACTAGGTGATCCGTTGTTTTGATCTTGCTGGCCGAGCAACATCTGCACTCTGATGCGATATGGAAGCCGTTTTTGTTGAGAAAGTTGTCTACTGCGAGAGCACTCCATGTCTATTTTTCTTCATGAATAAGCTTATTCTTTTAGGCATGACTCTCATCCAAATTTTGTTCCTAGCACTGCTTCTTGTCTGAGTCGATCACGACGCTTTAGCGAAGGATTTGGCTGTGACTTGGCCATCCTTGGAACCTGAACACACCAATCTGTCTTCAGACTCCGAGAGAGACATGCGTTGGTGGATGATTCTAGTTTCTAGTGTAGGAAGGGATGGACCTAAGGAGTACTGCTTGCTTGTGCTCTATTGATGCAAAAAGCTGGGTAGTGGAGCCATTGAAGTTGATTTGTGGGGGCTAAAAAATTGGCGGGCTACACCATGGCGATACCCAAGGATTGCACTTCTCTTTTTCTACTATGATTAGCGACTCTTATTTGAGGGTGCAGATGACGGGATAAGGTTGTTCCACCACTACACTTCTTTGATCTTGGGGAGTCTTTATATTTCAGTGCCATTAATTCATCCCACTGCAAAGACTTGTTGATTATCTTCCAAGCGAGCTTGGTGTGAAGACTATCTATGACTGATTGATGGCTTCTGATGTTGAGGACGCCATTTTCGTAGTCCTTGAAGATCTTGGAGGCACCATTCTAATACCTGTAGCGATCCCCACTAACATCCCATATGAAGAATGACATTATCTAACCAAGACTCCTTTAGGCACTGGAAGGGTTGAGAGCATGTTAAGGGGCATGGAGGATAGAACACTCTGGGTGAGGCTGGGCTTGACACCGGCCGAAAAGATACTCAATTTCCTTGAAGTAAGCTTAGAGTTCAACTTGGTGATGATGTCATCAAACATGGAGATCTTGAAACGTCCTTTAAAAAGAAGGCAGCCAAGGTAAATCCTTGGAAGCCTGCCTTGAGCACAAGAGAGACAGATGATAAATGCTCGTTTTTCTTGGGACTGAGACCAATTTGCCAAAGAAAAAATGGGTTTCCTCCACGTTGAAGCAGTGACCAGATGCAGTGCAAAAATCTTCAATGATGGAAAATAATCAACGGGCTGAGGTCGCGTTTGATGAGGGGAAGATCAACATGTTGTAAGTTTGCAATAAGTGTGAGGCGCCTTTCATCTTTCTTGAGTATGATAATCTCTTGATTGTGCTAGCCTCCATATTTACGTTTAATATTTTGGAGAAGCAGTCTATTATAGGGGGTCGCCTTGCCTAAAACTCCAAAGGAAATGAAGGAAACCAAGAGGTCCGCCTTCCCATTTAACAGAGAACCAAACATTTCAAATGGCTCTGGAGATGGCATCTACGCTAGAATCATTGAAGCCAAACTTGCGAAGGCACTAAATATTGAATAGCCATTATAGTTTGTCGTAGGCTTTGCTCAAATCAACCTTCAGTATCAGGTTTCCATCCCTACACTTTTTGTCTAAATTTTAAATGTGAAATAATTTCATGATTCTAGTATTACGTATCTAAAAAAATCATTCTTCAAAGGGGAAGAAAAGTTTCCTAAACCTTTCAGAGAAAGAAAGGGCTAAGGTCAATAAAGAGATATGAGAAAACAATATGGACAAATTAAAAGCCAAAGTCCAAAATTTGCTTCCACATAAAAATTTGGCAGTGTATTGGTTCTTCTTTAAATTCAAATTTTTCATTCAAGTAATTTCAAAACAAAGACAAAGGGAGGATCTTCTTTCATAAAGACATAAACTTCTTAAAGATTTTATCTTTTGAAAAATCCTTTTCCAATCTCCGCTTTTCTTATGGATCGAGGCTTAATCTAGGGACTTGGAAATGAGCTTTGAGTCATATGCATGTGGACTAGCTCTTGCTAGCAAAGGTAATTTGCAGGATGATTTTGTTTGACTAGTTTAGAATGGTTTGATCATATTTAACTTAAGTTTAAGAGTACGATTTCTAATTTTCATATGATTAGATGAAATGAACGCTCAATCTCTTAAGATAAAGATACCTCAAATGTCAAAAATCATTTCAGTAGAAGGGTTATTACATTTCCAGAAGGATAAACTAGGGGTATTTAAACTATCCATCATATGTCAAAAAACAAGATTTGGGGATAATCCATTCCAAAACAATCCTCTTGAGACTATAATTAACTTGTCTACTAGGGGCACCTAGGGGTTTAAAGGGTTGACGCATAAGCTAAATGCATTTGTGATTCCTACAAAATTGAGTAAGAATATTAATTTTCTGTTTCAGGAAAATAATTTGAAGGGAATAAGAGAGAGGAACACTTAGGAGACTAAAGAAAATGTCTTAGTCATATTTTTCTTTTATGGTTTATTCTATATTGTTTGTTCGGGACGAATAAATTCTAAGTATAAAATTTTGACCGAAAAAAATATGACTGATTTAAGGCTTCATATCTTAGCAATTTGAGTCAATTCCCTAACCATTTAACATCATTTCAAGTATTTCGGCCTCATTTCGCATGAACCAGTTAAAAAGGAGGTTGAAAAATAAAGAGAGTGAAGGACGGATCCCAACGTTAATGAAGAGGGATTCTTGAAGATAATGGCTCTCCCACTTGAAAGCTTTGAAAGTGAACTTCCTGCCACTACATAAGATGCCTTTCAGCACCTCATTTGAGCATGAGAGAGCCTCATCAATATCATTAGCTCACATACACACACATTCTCATGTAGAGAGCCTCTCTCTGCATATTTTGTAGTTTTATAGTTTAATTTCTCTTTAGTGTGTCTCTTCTCTTCATGGCTCAATTTGAGACTATGAACAAGTAGTGAACTCAAGTCTTAGGGCTCATGGACCCTTGCTATCATGTAAACATGCTCGATTCAAGTAAGTCCAATTCATATATTCTTGTTATGTTCTTTATCTTTTATCATATTATACCATTTACTTAACTTGTATGAATAGAAAATGAGAAATCATACTCCATTATGAGAATTGCTCTACGAAGAAGTCAAAATGGGATGAGGTTGCTTTGTGAGCATCCGTTAATGCCATAGACCAGGCTATCTGGAACTAATTAATAAAAAAATTTGAGAAGGTCGTTGCACTTCACTCTGGATTCAAGTAGTTAACATTTTTTTTTGCTGCAATCTCATTATTTTTTTTAATATAATAAGTCCGAAGAGCCTATTTGGTAAAGAGCCTACATGAAAAGAAGTTGACTCATAGAATCTAAGGTGTACAAAGCTGATGGACTTATAGTTACTTAATTGGACTATTGTTGCCCATACATGAAAAGGTGACTCATAGAGTCTAAGGTGTGCAAGGATGATGGACTTGTGGCTACTTAATTGGACTATTATTTATTTATTTATTTTTATTTTAATAATTTTTTTCATTGAAAGGGCGCTAAAAGAGCTAGACATACAAGCGGGCTAGAAGGGGGTCATAAAGCGACTGAAACGAGCATAGAAAGACCACGCAAAAGAGAGCTCAGCAGGCGAGCAATGACCAATCAAATTACAAAGGGGAACTATCTAGCTTGTTTTTGTCTCGCTGCAAAGCAAGAATAACTTGAAGGGGAAGGTGCCGATTAATCAGAGGCCTGTCCAGAATACTTGAGGTGTCTGAGAAGTCTTGAGCTAGGAGTCGTGCCGGAGTGTTGGATGATCTTGAAATGCCAATGGCTGAAATGTTGAATAAGGAAGAAAATCAATTTCCAAGATAGGTCGGTCCTACGTCTCGATCCCATTGAAACTGAGCTATAAGAAGCCGCTGATTGAGAGCGAAGCTAATTGCCATGTTAAGTAGACCAGCAAGGTTCTGGAGGGGGCTACAGCTGCTGAAACTTGAGACGCTTCCTGAAATGTAACCCCCTTTGTTATTACGGAAAATGAAAGCAACCTTATTGTCTATGCAAGCCATATTGACTGTTGCACCATTTATAGCGGGGCTCCAGCAAGGATAGATAACTCGATTGCGCTTCGAAGCCTTTGGACTGATGCTGAGAGCAGATACAAGAGAAAGATCTGCACTTGAGGGTTCAACACATGGGGTAAAGTTGGCCATGCGAAGCTTGATGAGACGAATAATTTGAAATGTGAAGACCTTTTGATGAGGTAAAGTGGTGCCCTCTCCGAAGGTGTTCGAACATCTGACACGCCAAATCTCCCACAAGCCGATGTAAAAGGCTAAAATCTTCATGACTCCTACTTGCGAAGCAGAGGAGGAGCCTTCAAACCAGTAGATGAAGAGATCTTGTAGGCTGCAAAAGTTGCTTCGACAGTTAAACATGGAACCCAACCCTAGCCAGATGCTCCTTGCTATATCTCCCGTTGCAAATAAATGATCTTGAGATTCGATATCTGGAAGCTGACAACAATTGCCCTTGGAGGCTAGGTGATATCCTTTGGATTGGATGTATCTACTAGAATGATCCCGTGTCTTATCTTCCATAAGAACATGCTAAACTTCTTTGGAATCACGTTCAGCCAAATTTTGCTCCAATTTTGATCACGATCTCCGAATGACGCTAACATGTTGCGGTAAGCTTTAGCAGAAACCTCTCCTAAGCTATGTCCGGACCACATCCAACGATCTTTCTCGCTAGAGAGAACCATGCTGCTGATCTTGCGTTGCGCATGAGGCGGAAGGATAGGGAGAATGCGGCGCTTCAGAGCTAATGACTGGATGAGACGACAAACTGATCCATTAAAGGTGATGTTAGGAGGTTTGGGGATGGATGGGAAACACCATGGGGTGTTCCAGAAATCACAGTCTCCAACCCCCACAATGACCATTGATTGCTGCTTCAACTCTTGGATGATAGGATAAATGGGGTTCCAAAGACTGCTCTTTTTGCTTCTAACACCTTCTCTATATTTATTTGAAACATAAGTTGCCCAAATGGATTCCTTTTTTATCACTTTCCAGGCTAATTTGGCATGTAAACCTTCCATAACCATATCCAAACTAGAGATATTCAGCCCACCCTGATCATAAGGCTTGAAGATGGAGCTAGCCTTAATCCAGTGCTCCTTTTTCCTCCATTCATATCCCACAAAAAGGTGATTATAAGACGCTCAATTCTGTTGATAACTCCTTTAGGGACCGGAATGGCAGATAAAACGTGAATGGGCATGGAGCTGAGGACACTTTGAGCCAAGGTTAACTTTCCTCCAGCAGATAAGAGATTAGCTTTCCAACCAGCCAGCTTGCCTATTATTTTATCCATGGTACTTTCAAACAGAGAAATTTTTGGGCGACTGGAATATAGGGGACACCCCAGGTAAGGAGTAGGCAAAGAACCTTGTCCGCAGGAGGATGCTCTACAAATGGCTCTTCTTTGAGCCGCTGTGACAGCCTTTCCGAAGAAGAGCTTAGTTTTCTCAGCATTGAAACGGTGCCCTGAAGCAATGAGACACTATCGGAGCCCATGAAAGATACCAGCTGGAGCACACGTTTGTCCAAGCCACACAACACGCAAGCGTGCACGGCGCTAGAGACACGTGGGAGGACGCGTGTGAGACGCAAGGATGAAGGAGACAGCCGTAGTGCAGGCATGATGCGAGCATTGAGGTTGTCCTCGCCTGCTGTGCTCGCATGCGGACTGGACTCCGAAGCAACTTTGAAAAGCAACCATAAGCTGGGTGTGGAAGGCACACTGGATGGCTTCACTGTGTGATTGTGACCGACCAAAGCAAAAGCACCTCATCACGGAGTACTTGATGACTGCGATGCTGCATCTCAATGGTCTTCAGCCGGCAGACAAGCAAAATCTAGCCGCCTTGTCAACCCTACTCCTAGCTAGCCAATAGCATCAGCGCAACCGAGGGACGCCCGATCTGCAAAGAGCTCCGTCCCAATGAAGACTGCCAATCTGGGTAGGACCATGCTAGAAACAGGCACCGGATGACCTATAAGGCGTCGAGCAGCATAACCCGACGTGCTGGAGGCGGGGTGAAGTAGGGCTGACGACTAGCATACCCTTCCCCAAGGAAGTTGACGCATAAGAGACCTCCGGACCATCATATCAAACTCCAACGCGCTGACATCCATTGTCACCCTTTGACGAGGCAACACGGGAGTCCATCAGGTAACATCTATGACTGGTAAAAAATTTATGAAAAGGAAATACAATCCAGTGCAAAATCAGGTGCAAATTACCTGAGAAGGTAACGCGAGGCTTGGCGCGCGAGGTTGACCATCTCAGTACCATGACTTGAGGGGGGCAGGAGCTCAAGTGTCAGAGGCCACACAGGGTTGCGAATTTTAGACAGAGACGGGCATAAATCGGGGGGATTGGACTTCAGAGGTAAGAGGCTAGTCTTTGGGCGGAGGATTGGACTCGACAAAACTTCTGAACAAGTGATACACTACTACATTATTGTTTAAATACGGCATTTTAAAATCAGCTCTTATACGGCGTTTAAACTATATACGGCGTTTAAGGGTATAAAACGCCGTATATAGTTTGAAGAACAGAACTACGACGTTTTTGTTTAGACTATATTCGGCGTTTAATGAGATAAAACGCCGTATATAAACGGCGTTTTCTAGTAGAAAATGTCGTCTAAAGCCTTATGCTTAAACGGCGTTTATTATATATAAACGCCGTTTACGCTGTATGAAACTTACACGGCGTTTATATATAATGAACGCCGTTTAAGCATAAGGCTTTAGACGGCGTTTTCTACCAAAATACGCCGTCTTATGGTTACAATATATACGGCGTTTTTTCATTAAAAACGCCGTATCCTAGTAATTCTATTCCTTGTCTATTTCGACTTTCCCTTACCTAAATTTGTATATATATTAGTGTTTAACGGGTCTTGGTTTCATAATTCAGTAATAGTCTGTTTCATAATTTCGTATTCCTATTACTGGTCATATTAAATAAGTATGCATGATTTTATAAATTCGCCGTATTAATTTTATTATTTGTATTTATATGTATATATATGACTTTTTTATTATGTTTTTTTTCAGGTATAAAGAATGACAAATCGAAATTGGATGAAATCAAGTCGTCTCAGCTGGGAATACAATGTCGGATTACGAGAGTTTTGTGAGTTTGCCAAAGCATATTGCGAGAAGCAAGGCACGAACGAGGTTCGTTGTCCCTGTATTAAATGCGGGAATGGAAGTATGGTCGTTATTGCAGAACTAGAACGTCATCTTCGCCTTTACGGTATTGCCGCATCATACACTGTCTGGTACTTACACGGTGAATCATTAGGCGGGTCTCAACCTGTAGAAGCTGAACATATAGAGGAAAACGCTGATGACATTTATGAGGATGATGATTTCAGCACAATACTGAACGATCACTTAGATATATATCTGCAGCTAAACTTGTCGGCATGGCCCAAGTAGACGACTGCAAGGACGACTACTGGGCGTCCCAAATGGTGGGGCCTGTGGACAACAGCGGATGTCGGGGCACTATCCAGGCCAATACTGCAGAGAGCGTCGATGGGTACTCCCCAAAGTTCAGAGTCATAGGGGCTTAATCGAGAGGCCGAAGGTGGCCTGACTTGGTGGGACGAGGTAGTTTCTTGTGCGGGGACGGGCCTGCCCCCACCGTCCCCCCACATCCAGCTGGCCTTGTGGGGGAGAAGTTAGAGCTTTTTAGAGAGAAGTTAGAGCTTTTTAGTTGTTAACAAATGTTGCTCAATTCTATTAGCTAGTGTGCATCATATCAATTATCATGCTTAGTTTAAGGTATCAACATAAAGTGATATGATGTTGGCTTAGATCAGAACTGAGTATGCATGTTCATTTGATTAACGTACCCATGTTACAATAATATGAGTTAGGCTTGTTAGGTTGAGTGGTGTTTGCATGATATAGTTAGGAGAAGCGCATCCTAGGACTAGTTTATTTATGTCACCAACCATCCCTCATTCATGTGCAAAAATTGAATAGATAAACACTACAACTATAACACTCAGATAAGCCCATGCTCCTTGTGTTCGACCTAATCTTATCAACCAATTATAAATATATTATTTGACATTTGTATCAAATCCCTCTCGAGTTCCAGCGGAAGGTGCAAAAATAATGCATATTCACACGTGTCACGAATAAGAAAAAAGCAAATAACATTGACTCAGCACAGGCCACGCCCATGGCCG
>NQLW01000100.1:1011304-1061092 GCA_002312845.1 Kalanchoe fedtschenkoi
GAAAATTACGTCATTTGGTTATCAAAAGACGTCGTTTTCTTTATGTGCGCAAAATGGTATAATTTATTTTGATAACCAAACGATGTAATTTTTGCACACAAATCTAAGTCTTGTAATAATATTAGGTTAGGAATGTAATGGTAAATTTTATTTTAAAAAACCAGTTTAATTTTTTTTTCATCGCACCGTTTTTGGAAATCGTGGTAGTTCTGACCGCAATTGAGTAAGCGGTGATAGTTCAGGACCCCTTTTGGGTTTTATCCCTATTTTCTATGGGACAACGCTTTTGAAGCATTATTGTATACTGTGAAAAATAAATGCCTTAAAATGTGTTGCATAATTATTTATACTCTCCATCTGCTTCATCGTGATCATCATCATTTACAATCCATGCTTTAAACCATCATCTATGTTTTACAACGGGTGAATATCGGAGAAAATTGGCACTACGCGACATTAATTTTTTTGGCCGTGAGGCAAATTTTGTATATATTTTTTTTGTACTTTGTGAGTATTATTAGAGGCGAATTTAAAATTTGGGAGACATGTATTGTGATGGGCTGGTAAATTGATTTTGATTGTTGATTGGTGAGCATGTCACTAGTCTTTATGAAATTATAATAAAAAATGACATAACACGACAAAGTAAGATGAACTTTTGGAGAAAGGGGAGCCTGTGGTAAGTAACTGCACTATTTTGGATCTAAAGGGTTGCCCATCATGTCAAAATTAGGCAACTTTTTCTGTATATAAATATTCATTTAAAAAAAATGTAATAGTTAATCAGAGACACCTTTCTATGTACATACAATTATTGTGTTTAAAATTATCTCTAATTAGGTGTTCATTATTGGTTTATTGCTTTCATCCACATGGCCACGTATTTGTTTTGAAGGATGCTTCGTATGAACCCTAAAAGGTGCAAACTAGAGAGTCACTTTTGAGCAGAGATAATGCCATAATTTGCTTTTATTGTGATTGTTGCTTTAGATTGCTTGAGTTAGTGCTTCTCTTTTGGCGGAGGAATATGTTGTTTATGTTCATGTATCTTAAAGTTGAGATTTAAGATAGAATGGCTAGATCTATTTTAATTATTATGTGCAACGACATAACTGGAAGGCGGCGATGTGTCTGTGTAGGTTAAAATTAATTGGTTGATCAGTAAGAGGGGTTTCTCCTTCCTTTTTGAATGTGAATCATCTTCAACTAGGGTTTTATAAATGATCTAAGGCTATATAAAGGTGTGTTTCTCAGGTGTTCTTTTATAAGATAATGGAATTCTATTATTTTATCTTGTTGAGTGGGCGACCGCCAAAATAAACTGGAAAAAATGTCCAAAAAAAAAAAACATTGTGTGGGCAACAATAATGAGTGAATAATCTAAGGGCAAATTGTTTTTCATGGGTTTAGAGCAAACTGTTGATACTTGAAAAATCCGTATATAAGAATCCTCACTATGATCCATTAGCTAGTAAAATAAATTAAAATTGCTGCGAGTCTATCTTTTTACATATATATATATAGGCTATTGCCTTCAATTCAAGTTTATATAAATATAGAATAGAAACTCTCCAGGGCCGGCCCTCCGCAGGTGCAAGTGGAGCACCTGCACCGGGCCTCGGGCTGATACCGGCCTCCGATTCAGTCATTCAAGCCTCCAATTTCTCCCAGATCCGGCCTCCGGTTCCGTCGGCGAGCGAGGCGTCAGCAACGTGGATGGATGATGGAAGACAGAAGATCAAATTAGAGTTCCGAGTTGCGGTGAAGGCGAGGAAGAGGGAAACAACGGTCAGTTTGGAGATGACTAGGGTTTGAGAGTTTTGGGTGAGATGAAAAAATTGGGTGAACTGAAAGATCACGAAGTCTGTACCTGGGGAAGATAGAAACTGTGCAGGGGAATTAATAAAATAATATAACAATGTTTGTATTTTATAAATTAACATTTTGATGGTCAAAGTGACTTGGCTGGTTTGCCAAATCAAATCACAATTTAATAAAAATTTGATTATATTTTATTTAGAAGAAAATCTTGAAAGAGCTATAAAACGATAGTATACAAAGATTATATTTCACATAGT
This sequence comes from Kalanchoe fedtschenkoi, assembly GCA_002312845.1. Taxonomy (NCBI): domain Eukaryota; kingdom Viridiplantae; phylum Streptophyta; class Magnoliopsida; order Saxifragales; family Crassulaceae; genus Kalanchoe; species Kalanchoe fedtschenkoi. The sequence goes on from NQLW01000100.1 coordinate 1,013,383, forward strand.
TTATTTAATTTTCAAAAATGTAGAAAATTGAAAATTTTTTATTAATCAACACAATAATAATTATAGTCACAATTTTAATATTATTACTAAATAAATTAAACTTTACATAAAAGTAGGTAATTTCATCCTTACAATTAGTTTCACGCATAAATATAATTTTAAAAAAAAATCCTAACATGCATTCGATCAACAGCTTTTGCGGATTATTAATAAATGCAATTACAAATTTGAACTATGAATATGTGATTTTCGAAAAAGCTGAAGCTTCGAATGACCCAAAGCTTATTTTTGACATGTTCTTTCTGAAGCATTTGTTCTTAATTAAGATATCAGATCATGAATAAAAACTTTGTATGTTTCACATGTGCCTCGATCTTTTGGGTGTGTATTAATTTTTCTTCAGTTGCCTTGAATTTTTTCTGGTTTATAAGAATAGTTGCTCAATAATAAGAGAGAGTTGAGAACTTCAACTTACGACATTATATACTTACTTAATCATCAAAGCTTCATTTCAGTAATAACTAAATGTATTGTAAACTTCATATAATCTATTTGAAATATAAAAAAAATAAATCTCTGACATGTGGAATAAAACACTTTATAGTCTCTCTTTGAGATACAACCAACTACTCCCTCCGTCCTCTAATACATGTCGTTTACGGTTAATTTGAGTAGATTAAGGTGAAGTTAATGCTAGCGGTTGAACAAATTTAATAGATAGGTGGTTAACATTTTTTTGAAAAAGTCCGTGCAAAAAAGTAAAATTGGTAGATGATTATTGGTGAGGAATGTATTCTTTATTGATTATGATAATGAAGTGATTAATGTTTGACATTTTAAGGTAGTTGTTGATATTAAATACGCATTGAAAATTGGTAAGTGACAAGTAAAAATGGACAAAAAAATTCGGTTAAGTGACATGTAAAAGAGGACAGAGGGAGTATTTCTTAAGTTCACCATTTTTTCTACATTTTGGGTCATTCGAGGCCTCAAAATTTGATTTCGCACTAGGCCTCCAAATTCTCCGGACCGGCCCTGAAACTCTCATTAGGGCATCTTTAACGGAGGTTCATGGGAGAGGTTTATATCAGAATATAAAGCTTGCCTGACATGAAGCTCTGTTGTGAATCATCGTTTATGCTCGTCTGACATGATAACGCTTCACGCAGATGATGCGCTCCATGGAAATTATACGGCGTTTCTAACCTGAAAATGCTGTATAAAGTATAGAGTTTATACAGCGTTTTCAGGTTAGAAACGCTGTATATGTTATTGCTAAATGTTTTTTACGGCGTTTTTAAGTCGTATATGCATTTAGGGTTAAATAATTTGAGCTGGGCTTATACGGCATTTTCATATAATAAACGCCGTATAAAGTTAAATTTAAATGTTTAAGTATTTTAATTAAGTTATATTTGGCAATAATATATACGACGTTATATTTAAGTTTATACAACAGATTTGGTGAAACATATTTGGCAACAATTTGGAGACCTCGATTTGAATCAAGTTATATTTGTCATATTTTATCGTTAATTGTGTGGTTTTTATTTTATTTAAGTTTGGAGTGTACAACATTTAATACCATATTATTATTGTTTGGTGAAAATTTCTAATTTTGTATTTTTTATAAATCTCCAAAAATAATACAAATAAATATTCACAATATAGTAAAAAATTTAATATATTGGAAGTTAGTTTAAGTATGAAAAAATATAAAAATGTAGTATGACAGGTGGGTCTCATGCGCAAAGTTGTATGAAAGTTTATGACTATGAGTGAAAGGTTTATGACTATGAGTGAAAGATTTATGAAAATGAAATTTATGAAACAATGATGTGGCATGACACAAATCACACGTGGCATGACACAAATCTACTTTTCAAATTTATGAGTTAAAGATGCCCCTTATATATCTAAGCAATGATGTCATAAGAACTGACCGGAGGATTGAGTATCCACCCATATGTTCGATTTGAAAGCTCTTATTACACATAAAAGGCGTCTTGCTTGTACTCCCTAATAAAGGAATAACAGTCCTCTGAAGGGTCATGTTGATAGCGAGGGGAGGAAAAAGCGTGGTGACACTAAGATTACGTTGGACACAAATTTTGATGGTTACAAAACAAGAAATGCTAGCAATGAAACCGTGTTTTATCGTGGCTTCTTTATGTTCATTTACGTCAATAATCAATTTAAAATCTACGATAGATGCTATGAACTAATGGAGAGAAGAAGATAATGATTTTGAAATGAGAAAGGAAAAGGGAATTCGGAAGAGAAGGCATGATGATCATCTTTTTTTAAGGAAGTGGTTTTTATTCCTTTCTTCCATTCAAACACTTCTTTTGTAGCACCATCTGTATGTACAGGACAAGAAACACTACTTGGCACTCAATTGCTTGGTTTCCTTGCTTTTTTGCCCATTCATTTCTTTTTAGGCCATCAAAAGATTGCCAACCTTTTTGACTGAAGACTGATCTCGACGATGATCCGATCATTCCATAATATAAGTTAATAATAATTTTATATTTTCAGTCACTTAAAAAGACAAAGCTGTTGGTGCCAGCACACCATCACAGAGTGACTTGATCAACTTTGGATCATCTTTTAGTCGCACACATTTCTGTTTACATATGCATGATGCAAACTATATCATCTCCATCAAAATATTGATGGGCCACTGCACTTGCATGCCATCCAGGCACATACCGCATGATTCAGACCAGAAATTATCACTGGAAGTTGTTCATCTTACACAAAATTCTAGTGCACGCACACATATAATAACCTCTGAAATACTCAATCCAGATAATGTCCAGCTATGCCTTTCAATATATCCGAAACAAAATTGTTTATGTGCAGAATGTAATGAGTATAGACATCCTCTTCTAGCTTAGATGTCTACTATTTTTTTCTTCTTCTTTTTTTTCCCGCTAAAGCAAGGCTTTGTAATGATTTAAGGAGACATTATATCTCAAAGGAGCCGTATATGTTTCAAGAAACAAAAGAAACATGGATAAATCCCCTCTTGCTTCTCTCTTGGATTTCAAAACAAGACCTAACCCTGATCTATTATTCTATTGGCTTGAAATAAATAGGAAAAGAAAGAAAGACGCATAATATAAGTGGAAAAGCATGTAGTTGAGATGATTGGTGAATGAAAGTGAGATCTCTCGCTTATCGTGTAAGGAAAATATATATGCTGATCAAATGTGGGTTTGGTTTTGTTAACTGTGTGTTTTTCTTTTAATGGGTATGCTGCGTATGCATCTCTCAAACTGGTGGTACCCTATAGCTCACCTTTCTATGCAATGGCACGCTTAGGGATGAAGACAATCCAACACTAACTAGTAGTATTTAGTATATTTGGGCCACTCAGAAAGCAAAAATATAGTTCTAGAAGATATGCACAACACTGATTTTGGCTGAAGGTATTAATTCTACCAAAAAAAAAAAATTATCTAATCAAAAAATAGTTCTAGATGATACTTTAAATCAGGTGAAAACCAGGTCATAGTGGATATGGCATTTAGGGTATTTATTTTGATAATCCAAACTAGACCTATTCACATCTGATCTGAAGGGTATGTATATATATTGAAACCCGAAATCTTTACCAGCCTGAGGAGAACAGGGGGGTACATATATATAGAGTAAAGGAAAGTGATATATATTATGAAAGAAATAATGACATATTTTGTGGTAAAGTCAATATATATAAATCGATACTGTATAGGTCTCTTTATTTCTTTGACCGGTGAAAAAAAAACAGAATATTGCTTTAGGAGCCCCGTCTCTTCCGTTTATCGAATGTCATTTAATTTACCTAATAAATCCCTCATGAAGACACTCATGTAGACCTAATTTGGGTTAGTTTAAAGCTAATAAATCCTTCCCACTAAACAGCTGACTACTCAGCAAAGTAGAGACACTCAATGCATGTAGACCTAAGTTAGGTTAATTTCTTATTCTTATTCTTTTATCTATTCGAGTTTGTTGTGTAACTTAAGATTGAAAATGTTCTCTCCTATCTAAAAAATATTAATTCAAATTTTGAAGATCTCTTTTCTATTTCCTAGTAGAAAAAGAGAACACTTATAAATTTGAAGCATTCTTTTTTGCTCGTACCTCAATTTATTTTTAAAAAAAAGAATGCCTAAAACTAGAAGTGGTTCTAAACTATGTATATAATTAAGTTTAAAACATCCTCTTATTCCGTTCTCGCATCATGCTGTGTTTGACAGAATAATTTCAGGAATTCTGAAGGAAAATAGAGCTTTTTAATTAAGTTTAGTTTGGACAGGATATATAGACGCCACAAATTAACTCTCTAGATGTGATACGCATTTTAGTAAAATGAAAACTAGGGTGTCAAGCTATTTGGGATCACATCAGTCTTCCATTCTTTATCGTCCTTAAAGTGATTGATCGAGGGTGCTTTTTTTTTTCTGGGATGACTCATTGATAAGGTTAATGGAGGTTCATTTGTAGTATCGTTTGCTTTATTTAGGTAATTGTGATGACATATTCTTTCTCAAAAGATTCAATAATGTGTTTCGTTTTGGGTCAATAACGACGAGAGAGATCATCCCAAGATTTTGTTGCACACAAATCTACACAACTTTATGTGAGAATAATGGGTGGTGTAAGAATTCTGGATAAACATGTGTAAGTACACAACGCTCACAAATATTCTCCAACATCATTTTTTTCTCATCAAAGGTAGAGACCCACATCAAGAGTCTGAACTACAAACAATATCTATCTTTGCTTATCAAATTATATGCGCTATAAATAAGTGAGTATTATAAAAGTTCTCAGAGCTATGGCGCTAAGTAAATGATGATCATTTGGTAACCACATGCATCCTACTTTACAAAACATAAATTGGCCCTCACCTACAAGATAGGCACAGCTCCAAACCTCTCTCTTTATATCTTCTGATCTTCTCCAAATTACACACTAGTCCAACTTCTTGAATCTCTCTCTCTCTCTCTCTCTCACCTCTTCTTCAGTCAGTAGTATAGACACTACTAATCCTCCATTATTAAAATAACCAGCTACGGTCACCAGCTCAAAAATCTGCCTTATCTTGGCATCAAACACTTGCATTTTGTTGAGCTCTGGTGATATTTGTTTGCAATTGCTTAGAAATTTAGGTTATTTCTGGGTGGGGTTGATACAGGTATAACAATGAGAGCAGGAGGTTGCACGGTGCACCAAGCACTGAGTAATGATGCAGCAACAATTATCAAACAAGCCGTGACCCTTGCAAGAAGGCGGGGACATGCTCAAGTCACCCCTCTGCATGTAGCCAGCACTATGCTCTCATCTTCCTCAGGCCTGCTCCGAACGGCTTGTCTCCAGTCCCACTCTCATCCACTTCAGTGTAAGGCCTTGGAACTTTGCTTTAATGTTGCCTTAAATCGCCTTCCAACCACTTCAGCCAGCCCCTTGTTGGGCCATCACTCTCATCCTCATCCTTCCATATCCAATGCCTTGATAGCCGCCTTTAAGAGGGCTCAGGCTCATCAGAGACGTGGATCAACTGATAACCAACAGCAGCCACTGATGGCTGTTAAAATAGAGTTGGAGCAGCTCATTATTTCCATATTGGATGACCCTAGTGTGAGCAGGGTTATGAGGGAAGCTGACTTTTCAAGCACTGAAGTGAAAACAAATATAGAGCGAGTGATCTCTCTTGAGAGTTGCGCTAAAGCGAAGGAAGGTAATCAAGCCACCAGTCCAACTACTACTGCTGCCACTACCAGCTCATCGTTTCAAATTGGTGATAGACCGATAATTGGTGCATCTCCAGATGTGTCAAAAGTGATGGAAAACATGATGAACATCAACAAAAGGAACACCATAGTTGTAGGAGAGTGCACTACTTCTGTTGAATGTGTCATTGAGGGAGTTAAGGCTAAGGTTGAGTGCAAGGATGTTCCTCATACTTTAAAGGATGTGAAGTTCACAACTCTACAATCCCACAGTTTACCCACTCTCTCTAAAGGGGAAGTTGAGCAAAAGCTTGCAGAGATAAGGAGTCTTGTGAGTGATTCAAACCATGGTAAAAGTGGCTTGATTTTATTTATTGGAGACCTCAAATGGATTTCAGATTCTTGGACCCGAAGCAATTGTAACAGTCGTATTGATCATCAAGGTATAGTAAGAAATATACATAGTGGTTATCATCCTGTTGAACATATGGTAATGGAGCTTGGGAAACTGGCTGCTTCCTATGCAAGGTTGTGGATCATGGGTGTGGCTACTTTTGAAACTTATACAAAATGTAGAGATGGCCATCCTTCAATTCAGAGTCTTTTGGATCTTCATGCAGTTACTATCAGTGTGGATAATTTGGCCTTAAGACTAAACACTACTGAGAGGTAACTAATTCTTTTACAATCACTAGATACTCACTTCTCTGCATAAACAAAGTACCTAATTAATTTGTAATCACTTCTTTTTATATATATATTTTGCATTCTGATTATATTACTCGCTGTTTGATCACTGATGATTTTTTAATTCATTGCCACAGTAATGGTGACTCGAGAAACCTATCACAGTATAAAATCATCACCAGCAACAACAATCAGTACTCCAACAAAACCTCAACCCTCCCTAAATGGCTCCAACAATGCAAAAATGAGATAAAAAAGCCAACTAAACTTGATCAGGTAAGCCTTGCGTACATATGCTAAAAGTGCTTTTTTAATTTTTGGTGTCTGGTAACCGATCATATGAAATTAGTAAGAAGCTCCTTTATATACACGCATGCAGGAGTGTATTCCAGTGGCTGATTTGTGCAAAAAATGGAATTCAAAGTGCACAGCAGTCAGCAAGCAGCAGTCAATTTCTGATTTGTGCTCATCAGAAAAAACCATTGATTTTTCTTCAGTGCTTTCACCTTCATCATCAACTTCTGCATTTTACTTAGATCATAAGAGAAGCTCTTACGGTTTGCCAACAGATCATAAAGTGTGGCCGCCACCAGTTGTCATTAAAGACAATTTGTTGAAGGACAACCACAGTCACAACAATAGCAGCTTCTTCATTTCTGAACGCAGCTATCCATTTCATTCAAAATCTTACTCGTATCCTAATTCACCTTCATACAGTGATGCAATGGAAACAGATCAGTCTCAGATGTTTAGTAAATCAGAGGGTCTTAACGTGGATAATTTGAAGAAGATATGCAGTGCCTTAGAAATCAAGGTACCATGGCAGAAGGATATAATCCCTGAGATTGCTAGCACAGTATTAAGATGCAGGTCTGGAATGGTGAAAAGGAAAGGTCGTAGTTGGCAAAACAATGACCAGAACAAGTACGAGACATGGTTGTATTTCCAAGGTATGGATGTGGTCGGGAAAGAAAAGATAGCCCGGGAGCTGGCTCGGGTTATTTTTGGCTCTTACGCCAAATTTGTCTCCATTTCTTTAAGTAACTTCTCTTGTCCAAAAGCTGACTCGACTCAGGACTCAATGAGAAATAAGAGAGGCAGGGATGAGCAAATTTGCAGCTACATTGAGAGATTTGGAGCAGAAGTGTCTTGTAATCCACATAGGGTTTTTCTAGTTGAGGATGTTGAACAAGCAGATTATTCCTCACAGCTGGGAATCAAGAAGGCCATCGAACGAGGGATAATTGTGACATCAAATGCGGAGGAAGTAAGCCTCTGTGATGCCATTATTATCTTGAGTTGCGAGAGTTATAGCTCTAAATCTCGGGCTTCCTCTCCTTCCATCAGTACAGAATTGCATGGTGGGAAATATCATCACGAAGATCATCAAGATAAGGCTAATGATGTTGGCTGTCTTAACTTAGAGGATATAAGCCCTTGCGTATCCTTGGATTTGGACTTGAATATCTCAGTGGTTGATGATGCAAGTGTTGAAGATCAGTATATAGATGAGATTGGAATACTCCACTCAGTGGATAAACTGGTTGTTTTCCAGCTTATTCAAGGGCTTTAGAGCACTAAATTTGAGCGAATGCACATGACAGCATAACTTAGGTAGTTTTATAGCAGCTTAAATTTTGCTCTCTTAATTATCAGTTTCATTTTCTTGTTTATTTCCTTCTAGCCAAGCCAAAACAGCCTAATTTCAGTCAGGATTGGCGAAACAGTTAACTTAATTATCTTCTCAATCGATCAATGTATATACTACTTTTCTAGTTTCTTTCTTAGTGAAAATCTGAATGATTAAGTTTTTTTTTTTTGTATTCTTTTCAATTGCTTTCTTATAACGGGTGCATGCATTATTTATCTATAAATAATTACATGCTCTAACAAAATTGACACATGCATCTTAACGTACTGGTGAAATATTTTACTCCCAATTCATACTGATTAACTTCCACTTGATTTTTAATGATGAAATGATGCGGTTGTTGAAAATGTAATAATTAACTGATTAAATTATTAGAATCAATAATGGTACGATTATTTGAAGTTCTAACTATTCGCATCTCATATTTAGTTTAGGGAAAATATGAGGCAAAGAAGAACAAGTTTATTGAACATTAAATTTGTGATAGGTTTCATTTCATTTTCTTCATATTGGGTTAGAAGTAAAATCTGTATAACTAAAATATTATTATATTTTTATATTTAGTCAAATGTTTCTCTTAATTTTACATCTAATTTTCTTTTTCTAGATAAAAATAAAATTTATTTAGCTTTTCCTCACTTTTCCTTTTCCATCAAAGTACTTTCGCGAAACCAAACAGAGCCCAAATGGTGTAACGTAATGCAAGTAACTTATCATTATGATTTCCTTAGCTTTTACCTCATTGCATCTCTTTGCGTTAAGTAATTACCCTCTTTGGCCGTTCAGGGTTCCATGGAGCATTATTGTTTTTTGCTCTCTTAATTTATTGGCAAAGTAGTGTGATTAAGATGAAACCAGTTAACACAGTAGCATAGTGTTAAATAAAAAAATGGTGCCCTCTGCCTGTTGGTGTACGTGTAGAATGGAATACACTAATATATATTACAAAAGATATGAAGAGAAGCTATACAATTTAACACACTATTTTACTGAAAGATCATAAAGTGCATACAGTATTACTATATAACTAGTGCATTACTTTACTCAAAAAGAGAAAAAAAACGAATATTGGGAATACACAAAGTGAAAAATGAGGCTCTGGTAGATCATCCACTATGTAAAGGATTAGTTAATAAGGATAGTTATGGCAAAAGGAGAGACAACTTTTGCTACATTTTTGTGCCTAATAAACACCAAAAGATAGCACTACTTTTCATGTTATGCGCAATGCATTTTTGCTCAAAAGCATAATACTTTTCCTACATTCTCACCTTTGGGGAATTAAAGCCAATAGAAAGTTGTGGTATAGATTTAGTGTTCAAACCAAAATTAAAGCCAGCAAGTGAAAGATAAACTCAAAGATTAAGTTGGGAATCAAGCTAGCCTAACTCTAGGCATCTGCTCTTTAAACCTTAAGGCTCTGTTTGGTTTTAAATTTAATGGAAATAAAGAGTTGAGGGAAAGTTAGAAAATTTCTTTGTTTGATTTAAGGAAAATTGGTGGAAAAGAAAATTGTATGGAAAATAAGAGAAAAGTAAAGGTAAATTAAACGGAATTGTGAAACTTTCCTTCAAATTTTTCATCCAAATCAAATAAAGGAAAATAAAATTGAATATATTATAAATTTCATTTTCTCTAATATGTTTATTTCCCACAAATAGAAAACTAGATGAAAAATAAAAAGGAAAATTTGTTTAAATTAAATAATGTTTTACCTTTTTCTCCAAAAAATTTCACCCCTAAGCATACAAAGAAAAATATGATAGATTTCATAGGAAACTTACTTTCTCTCTCATTTTCCTTTCATTCATATTTTTCCTAAACCAAACACAGGCTAAAGACATATACATATATATGTTATCTCTTTAGTAACTTGAGATATAATTACAAGTCGTTGATCATTCTCAGTGATCTCAAGAAGTAGATTTCTCCGTGGACATGTTGAGATATATACTAACCAATGCGTCATGTGTAGTATGTAGTACGTATATGACTAAGATGTATATGTGGCACTACTAATTTATTAGTAGTGCACCCCTGTTTAGGGTTTCATTTGTTTAAAATGACCCAATGGTTCAGACAATCTTTTGGAATCGAAAAAATTCCCTCAAAAGCAGGAAGTATGAGCATAAAGAGAGAGCAACAAAGTAGTAAAGAGTCGACCACTCCTATGTATCATGAAGACATTTATGCTTGTTTAGGTGCAGAAAGCGGGGTGTGAACCTTTTAAGACACAAATAAAGCTCCTTTATATTGGGATGGTTTTTATTCTAAACCCACTTCATGGAACATCCAAGCAAATCAAGGAAGCTAGCCAGCTAGGGCTAACTTTGATAGTCTCTTTTACCTGTTAGTACTGGAGTTGTATAAAAATAAATGCCGGGAAAAGGAATATGTTTATCATGTGGGGGTGGAAAATGGAGAATCTAATCACTTATTATTTACAATATAAAAAGTTAGCAAGAAAGTGAACAATATTAGCAGTGAGAAAAACTTGCATGGAATCTGGGTAAACTTGATCACATGACCGTCATACGAGTGCATATTTTTTTTTTTAAAAAAAACTTTTTTTTATTAATAAGGACCCTATCCAATAACATTATAAGGAGAAGCTCATGAAGAGTTATATAGAGATAATCACTACTAGATGCCTCCAGAAGAATTTGAACCAGAAATACTTGTTTTTAAAGTCAAGTATTTGGTCATCTTATTCAACACTCTTTCGGCAATGCATGATAATTGAAATCACAAATAGCTCAAATATGTCCATGAGTGTAGGGCTGTCAATTGGATAGGGTAGCCCAAACCCAGATCCGCTCAGACCCATTTTTTAAAAAATTTGGGTCTACCCATTTGAGTTTATGGATCCATTAGAGTCTACCCATTTGGACTCATTAGGTTTTACCCATTTGAATGAGTGTATACAATTGCACAATTAAAGAGTTGTCTTAATTATTACTTATGTGTATTTGTATAATGTTTGCAGTTCGTTATACATTTCCCTCATGTAGCCATATTCCTTGAGTGCCTAATGAATGTTTATTTCATTAATACAAATATTCAGTTTATCAAAATAAATATTCTTTTTATTCAGATGAATATATATGTTCCAGAGTTGGGAGATTTACCAATTCAATATATTTGAATTCAAAAGAGGATGATGGTTTACATTTAAAATTGAAATTTCATGTGGTTGAATCTTAATATTGATTTCACTAAAAAGCAATTTTTTTACTCAGGAAGAAAATCATTAGTATCAACAAATTAAATATGAAAAAAAAATTCAAACCAAGCTGTCTTCATCTCTCAATTCGAAATGAAAAATATTAATCGGACTACAAAATTGAACCACATGTCAAAATAGACACGAAAATACCCACGCCATGAATTAGTAGCCGTTTTTGGGTATGGTAAAAAATATTTCATTTCCCATCTTAATTACTAACTAATCTCAATGAAATCCTTATTTGATACAAATAATAAACAAAAGAGAAAATATATATATATGGGGATGTAGCTCAGATGGTAGAGCGCTCGCTTAGCATGCGAGAGGTACGGGGATCGATACCCCGCATCTCCAATTTGTTTATTTTATCCGAAGGTTCTTTTCTTGTGCAGGCCAGTTTTTTTTTCTCTCTTGTGTGCTGACCATTGTTTCTAAACTTCCTTGCAAAAATGCGAGCTGTTCCTATACTGAGAGGGAAAGATATGGTCCATGGACTTTCTGTTCCTCGATACGGTTGTGTACACTGCTCAGCCTCACAACCCTGTTCTCGAGCAAGCCCTTGATGCTTGACAAGTCTCTTCAGATTCGATATTCTTGTAAACAAGGCCGGCTCATTGTACTTGTGGCCTTGCGCAATCACCATCTGAGTTTTTTCGTCACTCGATCAAAATTTGAAGGTTCGGAGGCTTTTTACGAGACCAATTTGAGAGCCTTTTCAAGAGTTGAAACATGACAATATGGGTTTTAAAGATATTTACAGCCTTTTTCTTCAAAATTTTATGATAAAAATGAGGCTTTGTGAGGTGATTACACCTTTACTCATCTTAAAAACAAGTAGTAAAAGGATATAAGTTTATACATCATCCGACCAACAATAAGTTTAAAAAGGGGGCGTTCCGAGAATCGAACTCGGGACCTCTCGCACCCAAAGCGAGAATCATACCACTAGACCAAACGCCCAAGCACGGCCATTACAAATGATCACAACAAGTCTCAAGGACAGACTTGTGTTATGCCGTTGGAAATGATTAGAAGAACTATCAAATGCTTCTGACAATTGATGAAATCGACAAGAGTGAAGATGAACTGTTTGAGTGTGGCCTAGTTGCAATTTCGCTGCTTCGAATACGTTTTCTTGTTTCAGGTTTTTCAATGTATATATCTGTGATGATTTCATGCGTCGAGACTAGTTATAATGTGCAATACTATGTAATTGGATGTTTCACAAGCATTAAAAAACTCAAATCCCTATGTTTTGTTCTCGAGTTTGGAGAGTACAGGAAGGGAAGTATTTGTAAAGAAATGGAAGAAAAAGAAAGGGAAATATTAGAGGGTGGAAAGGAAAAATAAGTGTTTCTGAGTTTTAGGAGGGATTTGAAAGAATAAGAGTAAAAATAAAATAAAATAATTAAAATGACCTTATATAAAAAAATCTGGTTGATCAAAAAATAAAAGAATAGGAGCAATATGATCTTTATGCACCAAATCCATCACTTCCCCTCCAAATCCTCCCAAATTGGGTGGAAAGGAAGGAAAGGGTTTTCTCCTTTCAAATCCCTCCAAATCCACCCAACTCCCTCCTAAAAAAAAACTCAGAAACAGCACTATCCACCCTTGTTCTTCCCTCTCCCTCTTATTTTTAGCTCAGGAACACTAACCTAAGTTAGTTTACGTCGCATACCCGCTTAATCTCCATCCAATTTAATCTAGATTTGCCCAGATGTCGCCATGGACTTCCAAATATGTTAAATTCAATTTCATTTATCAAACATTATGATTATTATTCTCTAAATTTTGTTTTTGTAATATTATGTAATACATATAGAATAAATATAGACTTTAATTTGAGATCCATTTTTTATATTTTAAATACTTTTGAATTAATTTTAAAAAAGTTCAGAATTTATAAATTCAAACTTGATATGCATTGATTAATTATATTATCTGTACTTTATTTTATATGCACGTACTTTAATTATATTGTCTGTACATTAGTTTATTTATGAACTTTACTTTTAATCATGTGAACTATTTTGGTTTCAATGTAGTTTCACTACTATTGGATGATATATCGGTATACTTTCTTTCTCTAAAAACTAATGGTGAAAGATCTTAATCTACAGCCACAGAACACTTTAAACTATTCTAAAAAACACAAATCACTTTCTTCTCTGAATTTTATTGGATGAACTTTGTACATTATACCCACGCGAATAAAAAAATCAAAAACAAAAATATGAGTTAGTAGAACATGTGACATGTATGGGTAGCTAAATTTTAATGTACTTTCACCACTATACTTGATAAATTTTCGATGTACTTTCTTTTTCTGAACTTTATCAGAGCAACATTATACTTTACACCCACAAAGCACTTTAAACTATTGTAAAACCACAAAACATTTTTTTTCTCTGAACTAAAAAGGAGGATAAATGTGTTTAGAATAGGAGAGAAACGATGTAGGTGACATGTATCGAGTGGCTGATATTTTGAGATAGAGTGACATGTGTAATGTTCTGAGTAGCCAAAAAATATGTGAGTGAGCTGAATATAAACTAGTGAGACACATAACATGTGTTGTTTGGCTTAAATATGTATGAGTGGGCCAAATATGAGTTAGTGAGACATGTGACATATGTTGAGTGACCAAAATGATGTATATTAGGCTTATTTTCATTGTACTTTGTACAGTCTAATCCTATAAGGTCGCGTTTGGTAGGTAGGATAAGTGGTAGGATAGGATTATTAATACTTATCCATGTGTTTGGTTGGCAATTTAAAAAATTATTAATAATATCAGGATTAAAAATCCTTCTTTACCGTTGGTATTATTAATACCTGCAACATAGGTGGGTTTATTAATACCGATAGAACAATTCTTTTTTGGACAAAACTAACCCTATAAATTCGTCGTTTCCCAAATGACAAGCTTCTCAAATCAGGTAAATTGACTGACATCGTCAAGACCCCAACTTCGAAGCGGGCGGAGGAGCAGGCTAGGTCGCTGGGGATATTGCTCTCTGTTTTGGATTGCCATCGATTTGGCCATCGACGGGGCTGACGAGGTGGACCCCAATCTGAACCTCGTGAAGGGGCCCTGTTGATGGAGAAGATGGTAGAGGCCGCGTCTGATAAGATTGTGGTGGTTGTGGATGACATGAAATTGGCGGATGGGCTGAGCGGAAGTAAGCTGGCCGCCTGAGGTGGTTCAGTTTTGCTGGAATTACAATCTGGTGAGGTTGTAGAGATTTTTCAAAGAACAAGGCTGTGAAGCGAAATTGAGGCTCAATGGAGATGGGAAGCCTTTATGAAACTGATAATTCAAATTAGACTCTGTGGATTTGTACTTTGGAACAGAATTCATGTTCTGTAACTTGTTAATCCACACGAAAACTTTTTCATTTTTATAGTTTAGTTTTATAAATAGATATTAAAAATATTTGATTTGAAATATTTGAGGGTATTTTGGTCAAATATAGAAAATAAAACTTTATCCCAACACGCAATCAAACAACATAATTAAGTATTAATAATACTGGTATAAATAATACCAGTATTAATTATACCCGTATTATTAATACTTCCAATCCTGTACGGCTACCAAACACACCCTAAATTTATAGTTGTCTGTACTTTGTGAACTTTACTTACTAATCTTGTGAGCTTCTCTGAATTTTAGTGTGTGAACTTTAGTTCTCTGAACTTTACTGTTTGTACTTTATCATGTGTTGTGTTTTCGAAATATGTATGGCGGGGCAAATATGAGTTTGTGGGACAAGTGTCGTGTATTGAGTAGATAAAAGAATGTACATTAAGCTGAATTTCAATGTACTTTACTATATAATTCTGTGAATTATATAGTTGTATGTACTTTATTTGGTTTGAGAACTTTATTTTCTAAACATGTAACTTCTCTAAACTTTACTATTTGAATTATAATTCTCTGAATTTACTGATTATGCTTTATTGATGTCTGAATGAATGTTCAAAAATTAATTATAAACTATGATTTTTTTAAAATATTAAAAAGTATTAAAGTTACCAAAATGGTTCTTAAATTAAAATTTGCATTTTAAATAAATATTTTTTAGTTTTGATTTTAATAAATTTTTTAATATAAATAGATAATTTAATTTTAAGAACTATAAAGCGGATAAATGATTTTTAAAATATGAGAGAGAAGGTGCATGTTGCAGTTAGCATGCGCTGAGTGGCTATATTTGAGATAGTGAGACACATGTTATGTGCTGAATAGTCAAAAATATATGTGAGTAAGGTGAATATGATATAAAGGGACACGTGGAATGTGTTGTGTGACTGAAATATGTATGATTGGGGCAAATATGAGTTAGTGAGATACGTGTGTGTTGAGTGGATAAAAAGATGTACATTAGACTGATTTCCAATGTACTTTACTATATAATCTTGTGAACTTTATAAGTGTTTGTACTTTGTTTGTAAACTTTACTGTCGAACCTTGAGAGCTACTTAGAATGAAAGTTCTGAACTTTACTGTCAGAACTTTAGTCAACTAAATTTCACTACTTGTACTTTGCTGATGTCTGAACGAAAACACTTTGTTGGATGAATTTTTTACTTTACAGCCACGTGAACGAAAGTTCAGAAACAAAATATAAAATTTGCACTTTG
Source organism: Kalanchoe fedtschenkoi (assembly GCA_002312845.1). Classification (NCBI taxonomy): domain Eukaryota; kingdom Viridiplantae; phylum Streptophyta; class Magnoliopsida; order Saxifragales; family Crassulaceae; genus Kalanchoe; species Kalanchoe fedtschenkoi. The sequence goes on from NQLW01000100.1 coordinate 1,029,320, forward strand.
AAATTTGAACTATGAATTTCTTAATAAACTATTGAAACGTACACCTGTCGTCATATTTCATGATGTTTTATTAATTTTCTCTGAACTTTGCATGCGATTCTCTACATTTTTCTCAGTTCTCATTTTAGGATGTACACCTTTCTGAACTTCAAATGTTGTATATATAATTTTCTCATTTATCTCTGCACTTTCCTTAGTTCTCGGAAACATAATATGTACATTTCTTGGAAATTTTGATTCTGCAAATGTGTTTACTTTCATGAACTTTTATTATGAATTTTGTTCTGAAACCAAATGATGAACTTTTTAATTAGAATGAACTATGTGACCCTAGCATGTACTTGAGCTCCCTCATTCATTGTCAAATGATTTTGAGTATGAATCCAATTAATCTATATTAGTGTGGGTTTGCCACATTCTTAGAATATGTTTGTGACAGTTAACAAGATCCGTACAATGTCACACTTGTCGAGGCTAACTAAGCCCCTCACAAGTGAGGGGTGTTGAGGTTATTGAAGTGGCATAGTCCCACATCACCAGGGTTGAGCTCTAAAGTGATTCAAATAAATATATTTGGGCTCCCTCACTCAGTGCCAATTGATTTTGAGTGTGGATCAAACTAATCCTCATGAACAATATGAATATGTAGTAGCTTTGTGTTTCTAGCAGACAAACAACTGTCTCACTGAAAGCACGAGTAACAAACAAAGTTGTAAGGACAAGTAACAAACAACTTTTGTCACACGTCACTAACGTGTAGGATTTTCAATAGATTACCTATTTAATTAAGTAAGTCGTTGTTTCAAGCTAAAACCAAAATAGAGAAAACCACATGATTGACTATTGGTCATTGGAGATTTTTATCTCTTGACTGAGATGAAATGCTCCATTTGCAGATAGTTTCGTTGGATTTTTTTAATTTTCTTACGATAGCTCTCAAATTTCGACGCTTTACTGCGGTTGTGGGCCTTGTGCGGTTAATCTACTCAAAAAAGGTCTTACTCTAATGCTTTAGTCAATCACAAGCTACCACATGCCACACTATCTACACTCAAGATTTAATCCTTGACTATCACGTGTCCCACTAACTCTTTCTACATGTCACATACTTTCTCTCTCCTTATGCAAACACATTAATTTTTCTTTTTAGTTCTTCAAATTAATTTATGTAATTATTTTAATATTATTATTAAAATTAAATTTTATAATCATTTATAAAAAAGTATAAGGTTTAACTTAACATGCATTTTGGATATATTTTTTTGAAAGTAAAAAAGTGAATTAAATTTTTACTGAATATTTTGAGCTTTGAACTACGAAATATGAACTCGTAAATATGAACTTTGTACTTTAAGAAAAAAATTAAAAATATATCTAACATAGATCTTAAATTAAACCTTATAATTTTTTACAATTAATTATGAAATTTGATTTTAAAAAAATATCTATATAATTACATTAATTGATTTCAAGAATTGAAAGAGGGGGAAGATAATGCGGGTGACATATGAGGGACAAATATCAAAAAAACGTAACTTGTACTGGACCATATATATATATATAGGGGCGGGATGGAATCGACTATGCGGAACCTTAGAAGGATATCATGGATATTCAAATATTCGAACTGAGTGAGATGTGCAATTATTTATAATGGTAGTCTCAAGAGTCAATCGATGATGCATGTTTAAAGATAATTTTGATTCTCCATCAAGACTTGAAGCAAGTAAAGAGACTTCGAGCATTGAGAAGTTACCCCTGATTAAAAGCGCACACAGTCTTAGGTATCCCAAAAGATGGAACAAAAATAAATAAATGCAGATCATTAAGCTAAGACTGTGGTATCTTACTAACATGTAATGTTTTCGCACCTCACAAGCGAGTGTCCAATACAAGTCGGAAATAAATTATAACTTGATAAGACCGGAGACGCGATGAGCATTAGGCTTATCTAAACATTAATATTTCCTATTCTAGATATTAAGTTCTAAACAAATAACAAGTGGTGATATTCCAGCAAATGGTTGCTGATCATATAGAGCAATTCTACCTAGCCAACATGCATTCAACTATATGAAGTAATAACAAGCTATCATTGCAAGTTATGCCAAAAAGATTACGAGTAACAAAGTTTAGTACTAACAAAGGAATAATATATCTAGTGCAACTTAAAACCGGTAATATGTCACTTCATATTTATTGGGTATAACTCATATACTGATAAATGGCTTATGTCAAAGTGGAGCAGGAAGTGACATAGGACTGAATCTCAGTGGATGATGACAACAAAGTTAGTAGTTGTGGGCCAGGATTAAGAGAGCTTGGGGTTGCGGGGCCAAAGGCCCGCGGTATAGTATAGGAATAGGGTTTCTATTATAAATATCATGTAACTGTAACCTAATAGGGTACGACGACGACGACAACGACAACGACGACACTCTCAATAATATACAGTCACCCTTTTGCTCCCGAGGACGTAGGCACACTGCCGAACCTCGTTAAATCTTGTGTGTTCTTTACTGTTTTCATTCTTGTTAGTTAGCCGGAATTCTCAACAAGTGGTATCAGAGCAAAGTTGAGATGGCTATGTCAAGTGCTAAATTCGAAGTGGTCAAGTTTAATGGTCACGGTAATTTCAGATTGTGGCAGACAAGGGTGAAGGATCTTTTAGCGCAGAAAGGAATTCTGAAAGCTTTAAAACCTGTGAAGCCTGAATCAATGAATGAAGAAGATTGGGAGGATATGCAGCAGCGAGCTACAGGAACGATACGGCTATGTTTGGCGGACGAGGTTATGTACCACGTGATGAGTTTGTCGTCTCTAGGAGAAATCTGGAAGAAGTTGGAGTCTCAGTTTATGTCGAAATACTTTACAAATAAATTGTATCTAAAGTAGAGATTGTACGGGTTGAAGATGCAGGAGGGGAGTGATTTGGCTCAGCACGTGAATGTCTTTAATCAAATCATCACGGATCTTGTGCAGCTTCAGGATTGAGGATTGAGGATTGAGGATTGAGGTGAAGATTGAGGATGAAGACAGAACAATTATGTTATTGTGTTTGTTGTCTCCTTCTTACGAACACATGGTGACCACTTTGACGTACGGAAAAGAAACTATCAAAGTTGAAGAGATTACTACAGCCTTGTTGGCCCAACACCAGCGAAAGCAGAATGCAGGGGAGAATTCTTCACAAGCTGACAGTTTGTATGTCAAGAGCAGTCATGACCGTGAAAGAAAGTCTGAGATTGATGGTTCTGGAAAACGGAACTCAAGATCAAAATCAAAAGGCAAGAAGACGATTCTTTGCTACAAGTGCAAGGAGTCGGGACATATGAAGAGGGACTGCCCAATGTGGAATACGCAGATTGATGAGAAAAACGGAGAATTATCGAAGTCTGTGAATGTGACGCAGAATGATTCTGATTGCAGTGATGGCGATATGCTTTCGGTTTCAACTACTCAGTTTTTGGATGCTTGAATTCTTGATTCGGGATGTTCTTATCATATCACGCCCAACAAGGAGTGGTTCTCCTCATATAGGTCAGTTAATTCTGGTTCTATCTATCTAGGTGATGATAGATATTGCAATATTGCTGGTATTGGTGAAGTCAGAATTAGGATGCATGACGGGATAGTGAGAACACTGTGTGATGTTAGACATGTACCTGAATTGAAAAAGAATCTTATATCCTTGGGCACTTTGCATAAGGATGGTTTTATTTCTAAGGCAGATGAGGATAAGAAAACCATTAGGGTTGTTAAAGGTGCGTTGACAGTCATGAAAGGAAAGATGACTGTAGGGAATATCTATAAACTGTTAGGGATTACAGTTGTAGATGAAGTTCATTCTATTGAGTCACATGATGATAGCTCAAAGTTATGGCATATGCATCTTGGTCATCTTAGTGAGCGAGGTATGAGTGAATTGCATAAAAGGAATCTATTGCATGGTGTTAAACGCTGCAAACTGGAATTTTGCAAGTTTTGTGTTCTTGGGAAGCAGACTAAAGTCAGTTTCAAGACTAGAAGACACACAACTAAAGGGATTCTTGATTATGTGCATTCTGATGTATGGGGCCCTGTCAAAGGAAGGTCAATGGGTGGATCTATTTATTATGTTACGTTTACTGACGATTTTTCCAGGAAAGTTTGGGTGTATTTCTTGAAACAGAAATCTGAAGTCTTCAACAAGTTCAAGTTATGGAGAGTGAGGTGGAGAACCAAACGGGGAGAAAAATCAAGTGTTTGAGGTCAGATAATGGCACAGAGTATACAGACTCGCAATTTCAAAAATTCTGTGAGGAGAATGGGATTCAGAGGCACTTCACAGTGCATAAGACACCACAGTAGAATGGTGTTGCCGAAAGATTGAACAAGACTTTGACTGAAAGGGCGAGATGCTTAAGATTGAATGCAGGACTTCCTAAAAGCTTTTGGGAAGAGGTTGTGAATATGGCATGCTACGTCATCAATAGATCACCACGAGCATCATTGGGTGGAAAAATTGCAAAAGAGGTATGGACAGGTAAACCTGTTAGTTTTGATCACTTACGGATTTTTGGTTGTCCTGCTTATGTGCATGTACCTGGTGATGAGAGATCAAAGCTTGATGCAAAATTCAAGAAGTGCATCTTTCTGGGATATAAGAAAGGTGTCAAGGGATACAAGTTTTGGGATCCGGTAGCAAAGAAGGTGGTGATCAGTAGAGGTGTAGTGTTTGATAAGCAGTCCATGCTGCAACAGAATGAAGAGAAGGTGCGGTTGGATTTGGAGCAGACTCCAACATCAACAGAGAAAGTTGATAGTTCTACTTCAGCACCTGATACCTCAAGTACAAATAATTTACAGAGCTATAATCTGGTCAGGGACAGAGGAAGACGCACCAATGTGAAGCCTCCAGACAGATTCGGTTTTGAAGACATGGTCTCTTATGCACTTCACATCAGTAGTGAAGATCCAGGTGTCTTTCAGGGAGCTATCACTAGCCAGGAGAAAGATAAAGGGATATCTGCAATGGTAGAAGAGATGGAGTCTTTGAAAAAAAATGATGCATGGGAGCTAGCTCGGCTTCCTGAGGGAAAGGAGCAGGATACTACAAATAAGTCCAAGGACTGTTTGGACTTGTTGAATGTTTGTAGCAACTAGAAGAGCATGAACCCCAGGCCACTTTGAGATGTGAGATACCCCGGATTTTATCTCCTAAAGAGCAGGATATTCGCTGAGGTGGAGATTTGTTGGGTATAGCTCATATACTGATAAATGGCTTATGTCAAAGTGGAGCAGGAAGTGACATAGGGCTGAATCTCAGTGGATGGTCACAACAAGGTTACTAGATGTGGGCCAGGATTAAGTGAGCTTGGGGTTGCGGGGCCAAAGGCCCGCGGTATGGTATAGGAATAGGGTTTCTATTATAAATACCATGTAACTGTAACCTAATAGGGTACGACGACGACAACGACGGCACTCTCAATAATACACAGTTGCCCTTTTGCTCCCGAGGACGTAGGCACACTGCCGAACCTCGTTAAATCTTGTGTGCTCTCTACTGTTTTCTCTCTTATTAGTTAGCCGGAATTCTCAACAATGTTAAGACAATATAATTAAACATGTAATTCTCTAAATATGTATGCATACGAATAATAAATTAAGACATAACATGTTGCTGGACTAAATCTAAATCCTAAAATGGAGCACATAACATACATCTCCAGTTTTTGCAAACGTCATCATGTGGCTCTCATATTCATGAGGGCTCAAATGTCACGTTTGTTCTCACTTGTCACTCATATAATTGAACAAGTAGTATACCTATGAACGTTGTAAGAATACATAACAAAACATATATGATGAATAAAACTTTAATATTAAAATAATCATTTGAATATACTTAAGTTGTGGTACAAAAAAGACCCTAGGATCTTAGTACACAACTAACTCACACATGACTATATATATGAGAAGTCATGGTGAGTGGAAAGCTAACTACTACAACATATGAAAAGATAAAAACTAAACTAACTGTGCGAGAGAGATGGTGTGGTCTTACTTCTTGCTTTATATGATGCTTTCCAAGGTGGTGGAGATGTCTATTTATACTCCAAGGTTTGGGTGAGAAAGGAAGGGAGTCAATGACCATTGAAAAGAGGAGGATTTCTCTAATAGTCCTCCATTCAATGCTTTACCGTAATTCCTTACTCGACTTAGTGAAATCATAAAGGAAATTCTTAATCGACCGAGTGAGCTATACTCGGCAGAGTTGAGTATATTTCCTCTACTCGACCGAGTGAAACCAAGAGCAAATTCTTCACTCGGCCTTCAGGGATTCTTCGGGCGAGCTGATGGAGGTTTACTCGATCGAGTAGATGCTGACTTCTATTCCAATCTTCACCTTTTGCCTCTTTGTCAATCGGAATCACTTCATTTTCACTTCATGCACCAATTTTGAAACTATTTCTTAAATTGAGCCTTAAAGATACAAAAATAATGATTCTGGAATGACCGGCCAGAAGGATCCTTCTCATTTCATCCAAATACTCTATGACTATCTACAACATCAGTACCTGCCAAACTTCAACCCAGCCAGAAATCCGTAAATTCATCTGATCCTCATTTTATTTATTTATTTATAAATCATAAACACAATCAGACAATACCAATCCAACAAAAGCGTTGGATGCAATGAGAATAAAGCTCCAACATATCCAGAAAAAAATAATCTGATAAATGATATATAAAACCCTGAAAGAGGAGATGAAGAAATCTGAGCCGTCTATTTCCACCCTCTTAAACATAATCAATATCACACCTTTTGGCCGCGAAGGCAACTCCGGATCCGCTCACCGGCACCTTCAAATCACAATCCACCTTCCCCCTAAACTTCCCAACCCTAATCTTCAGCAACTGGATCAACCTAAACCTCACCCGAAGCCTCATCCTGAGATCCACTTCGAAAACCCCAGCACTCTTGTCGGTAGCATATTGGGCAGAATCAACCACTATCACCTGCTGCCCTTTGAACACCATTTGCAAATCGCTAGTGTTTTTATGCCCTTGGTAGAAAGGGGTCAGATTGACGGTGCTGAACCGCTGGTCTTCGTAAAATGCATCGATCTGGAGGACATCGTAGTAGATTCCGATCCGAGAGTTGGGGTTGCGGACGGAGGCGTTAAGAGCGAGATTGTATTTGAGAGTGGAGTTAGCAAGGTCGAACTGGGTGAGGGAGGCGTCGGTGATGTGGAACTTGACTGGGTTGGGGCGGAAGATGAGCCAGAGGACGAGGACTACGAGGCCGAGGATGACGATGGCGGTGAGGATGAGTTTGAAAATAAGGTTGAAGACGCATTTGCAGAGGCAGGTGAATGGGTTGCAGCAGCAGCCGCCGCCGCTAGATCTCCGGCGGTGGTAGGTGTCGCGCTGCGGCAGAACGGATGGGCCGTAGTAGGCCCCGTTGAGATTACCTTGCTTCGAGTCCCCCATGACAAAAAATTTCGAAAACTGAGAGAGAAAAAGTTGCAGTTGCGACGACTTGTGTGAGGATTGAGATCTGGATGACAAAAAGGAAGCGTAGATATAGATTTGTCGACGATGAAGCGTTTCGAATTGAAACGGCGGCGTTTCGCTGGCAATCGAGGGTGAGGTTTCGAGGAATGTGATGTTTGGGGTGGTGAGGCGTGTCGGGAGTCAACTCGGACGCGGTTGCTGATTGCGGGAGTTTGTCAATGTGACAGTGATGCACTGGCTTCGGTTAGGTTGATTTTAGACGTCTTAAATGTGACTGCTATGTGCTATGTGTGGCTTTCTGGGATGAAGAATTTGGTAAAGAAATCCAACTTAAATGCTGATCTTTTTAAGGGTGCGTTAGGTAGAAGGTACTAGATAAGAGGGTATTATTAGTACTAAAATAAATAATACCACATATGGAAGTATTATTAATTCTGACTCACAAATGTAAAATTTGTATTTGAGATTAATAATACTAATCTTTCAGTCGTACCAAACACGTTACATCAGTATTAATAATCATATCTCGCTTTCAATATCCGCTATCAAACGTGAGTTTAGTATGTTACTAAGCATTTACTTGTAATTACCAATAAGATAATTGATTGAATTGGTATTAATGTGACCTGTTCACCATTGATCTATTTTTAATCACCTTGTGAATGCTGGAATCAGTCTACAGAGGTCATTGAGACGTAATGTTGATATAAGAATTTAGTGGAAACTAAACTAAGCATCGCTCCTGCTATGTTCGATCCAAACACAAGAGAACGGATTTGTATAAATCTCAACTGATATTGATGTTCTGTCTCTCTGTCAATGCAGGGAAGATGTACGTACGAGGTCTCAGAGTTAACATAAGAAATGAGATATTACCGATAATCTGTGGATGAAGATGATGATGTAATAGTTTAAAAGACAAGCTTCGAACAAGGTTTCATTTCAAATGGAAGAGTTCTAAGACTTCTCGGATAACTTTGCCGCAATTTGATCCATCATTTTTCTGTTGACTATCTTTTCATTAAGTGGGAAAACTTATTTATGCTTTGATTCCTTTCATATCCGGGAATGAATAAGTCAAATGCAGACTACAACTTTTGGATATCTGTAATATTTTCTGCAACCAGTTTTAACATTTCCTCACGTACCTGTCATCGGGCTGGCTTTACATCAGTAGACCTGGCACCCATTGATATATTTTTTTTACTCGAAGCTGAAAAAAATAGAAAAAAAAGGTTGAGTTTGTGATGTGCTGTTTGAGGAATCGGGTAAGGTGTCCATATGAAGTTGCCAAGTTTCCCGGTTCAGAAGAGGGTGATGAATAATGTCTTTGAGAGCATCAAGCAACTCTCAAAGCAACTATGGAGTATCTTCAAGGCCCTTTGAAGGGCCTCAAATTTTTTTCTTCTAAGAGTTCTTGTAAGTGGTCTTCATCTTCTAAATCGCCATGGAACTGTGTGGCAGGCTGTGAATACAGATGGATATCAAATGAGAGGAATGAAGAGAATTATTTAATAATGCTAAGAATAGGAAGAGGCTAAGAATGTATGTATTTCAAGATGTGAATGCTCAATAAAGTCATTTGGTGAAATGTCTCACATCGGTTAGTGAAGAGAAGAATATGTGACTTATATTGAATGATTGAATCATGACTTAAAAGCCTAAATTTTTGAGACACCGTGTGAATACAATCTGATATGAGCTGGTCCGAATTTGAACATGACATCAAAGAGATAGTTCGATTAGGGACTAGTACTGAGACATGGGATGCGTGTTGGAGGTCAAGGACACGAGTATAGTCACACTAAGTATAAAGGATGTCGTAGGACGGCAAGAGTGACTCGAAAATATTTGATTGAGCCGGTTGAACCAAAGAGAGTCACAGGACGACTAGGACGTAAGTTGGACCTCAAGAGACAATGGAGAGATCCAGAGGCGCAACTACGAAGAGAACACATGCCACGAAGAGAGGCGTAATGAAATAATGATTGAGAGGGAGCCTATGTCATTTTCCTGAGTGAAGAGGATATTGTTGTGTAGAGTCATTTGGTGAAATATCCAACATCGGTTAGTGAAGAGAAGAATAGACGACTTATATTAGATGGTTAAATCATGATTCACAAATCTAAATTTTTGAGTCACAATGGAATATGAGACGATCCAAAATTCAACATAGAACCCATATGTCAAACACCCGATCTATCTAATACGTGGACTCTTTGTTGAGCTCTGCACACAATGTGTTCCAGTTTGTTAATCATTTTTAAGGTTCAGATTTAACAGAGATTGACGAACAGTGCAGAAGCTTGACGATTATCTTGTTACCTCAATATAAAGCGCATCATATGAATTTTTAGTCACTTCTCCAGCTGCAAGTTCTTAATCAGGCATATTTGATGGCTTTTTTAGGTTGTATTTGGTTTAGGAAAAATTTAAGGAAAAATAAAATGAGAAGAAAAATGAAATCCATCATTGTTTTTATTTAATTTTTTTCATTTGATTTGGAATGGAAAAATTAAAGAAAAGTTTCAAAATTCTTTTTAATTTATCATTTAATAATAATAAAAATAACATTAGCATGAGTTTGGTATAAGAATCTTCTTTTATATCTAGATTTGCTTAAAACTATGCTTATTTGGCTATCTTTAATGAAATTAATTATGAAAAAAATATATAGTTATAAATATTTCTACTTGCATATAGTGCCCATTATTTTCGTTTCACCCAGAGCCCTCAAAATATTTGTCATGGTCTGGTCACAATCCTAAGGCCCGGTGATGAGGACATCACATCAAGAGATTTGTTGTTATGTCTGTTGGATACACATTCGACAAGAATTTGGAAGAAGAACTCAAAGAGATAATGGTTTATCAGCATAACCCACTTATAAATACACTCTAGAGGTTAAAGTTTAAAGTCCAAACTTCAAATTCAAAGTTGAAATTTAAGGGTTCGTCAACACACACTTATGAATACACCCGCAACAAGTAAAGCTAAAACATTGTCAGGATTTGACGTTTTCGACCCTCATTTTAACAAAAAATCAACAAAGTTTAGACAACCAAAGTCTAAATTAATTATCATAATCAAAGCTGGGACAAAGTTGGGGTCGGAAGCGAGCATCGTCATCCAATTAAAGTTTAGTATATGCAAACACAGAGGACTCGTAGACATAAAATAGCAGCAATTCTCCACAAAGTTCATACTCAAGAAACATTTGATTGGACTTTGGAGTACTACTTCCATATCATGTACTCGAAACAAAACTCATAAAAAAGTATTATTCTGGAGACAAAACTCATAACAAATCCACCATTCTTCACAAAATACTAACTAGGATACAATAAAACAAACATACATACACACTTTTTCAACACATTTCCGCTACATGTCAAATTTAACATCCAATTTCATAATCATTTATAAAAGAAATATAAGGTTTAAATTTAACAACCAATTTCAATATTTTTAATTTTTTAAAGTACAACGTTTAAAGTTCATATTTCATGGTTCAAAGCTTAAAATTTAAAGTACAAAGTATAAAATTTAATGTTTAAAGTACAAAATATGAACTATGAACTATGAATTTTAAACTTTGAAGTCATCACTTTATACATTATACATTTGTACTTTTCTAAAAAATATATCCAAAATGGATCTTAAATAAACCTCATATCTTTTTATAAATGATTATGAAATTTTATTTTAAAAATAATATCAAAATAAATATATAAATTGATTTTAAAAACTAAAAACAAAAAATAAATATATTTGCATAAGGAGAGAAAGAGTGTGTGACATGCGAAATGAGTTAGTCGGACATGTGAAAACCAGAGATTGACTCGTAAGTGTAGGTAGTGGGACATATGTATGGGGCGGATCCGTTAAGAATCTCGTGTATTTTACGCGCTGAGAACCCCTCTAATTCTCGTCCATTTCTGCCTAAATTCGCCCAGATACTGCCAAGTGTCCACTCTCAGTACGCGACACATGTCAAGAGGGATAAAAACGTCCGATGATTGATGTATTTTCGTCCATGCATGAATGCGTGTCACACATGCAAGCATGACACCTCAACGCTCCCTCTCTATCCTATTTATCTTTATTTCAATTTACTCAACTCAATTTATCTAATTACACAGAATTTTTTGAAAAAATTAAAATTCATAATTAAATGTAAAATATTATAAGCTTCAAATCAAGATCCATATTGAATAGGTTTTCGGTACGTTTTTGAAAAAGTACATTGATGAAAGTACATAGTTCATCGACTGATTATTGAACATTCGATGTACTTTGATTTTTTTATTTTTTAACGAGGGCCGAAAAGACTCAAAAAATTTGGGCACGATACAGGAAGTTTTTGTCCTGCTCAAACAATAAGAAACAATTCTGAGGAAGCTCTCTGCCGCAATTCCATGAAGCTAGGTTTGTGTCTAAGGCCTCTAGGTCGATGAGGCTGCGCGCCGAATTATTACAAGTCTTTGGAATGATCTTGAAAGCAGCAGGGTGTTTGAGGGAGACTATGCTTCAGTACCTATCGAGACAATTACCCAATTTGTTATCTCATTGGAACTCCGTGATATCATCCTTAAACTCTTATGCGTCGCTTTGCGAATGGCCTGTCGAAGCACATCTGGGACGCCTCCTAACACAACTCTATTTATGGAGCTCAGACGAAAAGCCAAAACTACATCACCTGCTGAGTTCCTGAGCATCGTGGCACACACAGATCCGGAGCAAGCGATGTTGGCTGTAATTTCAGTCTTTGCTGAAATCCAGATCATAGGGGAGGCCCGAAGGGCTTGCAAGTGTTGATTTGCAGACCGGTCCTGCTAATGATAGAGACTTCTTTCGTTGAGGCTTGGCAGTGGGGCACAAAACCTTCGAGGCACGCAAAAATGGTATTCCTAATGCGTCTCCGCAGGCTATTGTCTGAAAAGACTTCTCCTTCATTCTCTTCGTTGAACATAAGCTCACACCGCCTTTTCCAAATCTCCTAGACTCCCATACTAAAACATAATGTATTTTGATCTTCAAATGAATTTTGCACGTTCAATGAACTATGAAGTAAACAATCACTGTACGCGCATTTCAATCTATGTACTTTAAAATAAAAAATTATTAAAATTTGAACAAAAAATAATCAAAATGGATCTTAATTTAAAGCATGTAATTTTTTAAAAATGATTTTGATTTTTAATTTGTGAAAATAAATCAATTTAAATAGATAAATCATTTTTAAAACTAAAATTAAAAGTAATGAGTTTAGTACAGGAGAGAGATGACGTGTGTCAGAGTGGCGCGTTCTGATTGACTAAAAGAAGAGATAATGGGGCATGTGGCGTGTCTTGATTGATTCAAATGTGTGTGAGTGAGATAAAAATGAGATAGTGAGATACGTGTCGTTCGCTGGGTGGTCAAAAATCAGTATAGTTGGGCATGTGACGCAATATCATTGGCCGCAATCGAAAAACCAAAATACCCCTCCACCTCAAAAAATACACTTAGATCATTTTCATCCGTTGGATCTGAAAATGGACGAAGATCCGAGGAAATTCGATGCGTGTAAAGTACATAAAAGTTCTCATTTGAAACCTCATATATATATATATATATATATATATATATAGGGGAGGGATACGGTGTAAACATATTTTTCGTTGTAAATAGTGGACAAATCCTGGCCACTCATATAGACTAGATCCAATGGTGGAATGATGATGTTTTTCTAATTTTGAGACATTACAAATTTAATAAATAAAAATGAAAAAATTAGAAAAATTAAAAATTAAAAAAACAAAAAAGAATTCAGCTCACCACGGTGAATTTTGAGTTCACCATGGTGTACGCTTATAGGAGGCTAGTGCACACAAAAAATTCAGATTTTTTTGTTCACCATAGTAAATATATATTTCACTGGTATAAAAATTGCCTCAACATAGTTAACCTGATGGTGAATTTTAAATTCACTTTGATGAGCAGGCAATTCACAATGGTGAACAGAAAGTTCACAATGACTGTAAAAATGATGAAAAATTTAATTTCATAAGGCGTCACCGCTTTGTTTCTGGTTTCTGTTTACCACGATGATGGTAAATTTTTTGTTTACCATGGTGAATAGATAGTTCACCACCATGGTGAACAAAAAGTTCATCAATACATGAAATACATAAACTCGTCAATCAACATAATATAAACTAACCATGGTGGTGAACAAGAGGTTCACCGCTAGGATTCACTACAAAAGTGAATCATAAATTCAGCGCATCAAAATAACAATAAAAATCATATATCTGGAATTCGAGATAAAAATAAAATCACATCTGAAAATTGAATCAAATCAATATAAACATAAAGGTCTAGCACGTACAAATTGGATCTGGTGAACAAACTGTTCACTAGTGCTAAAAATAATACAGTGAACAAATTGTTCACCAGTATTACAACATAAGACCACAAACAACTATGGAAAACACCGCTAGCGATCACTATAAAATTCTCATATTCTGATGACATTTCCTCTAAGGTGCCTCCATTATTTCTTTTAAGACAATCAGCCTAAACTAAAGAATACAACAAGTGTCACAGAAGCTGCATATGGCTTGTCACTCCCTTCATCACATTTTTACCTCCATCTCTTCTTCAATCATTTTATCAAATATTCACAATAGTACATTCTGTACAGATGAAGTCTTGCTCTTAACCTTCCAATATTATGCGCCCAACTATGGTGTTTCTTGAAGTGCTCTCCATCTAAGAAAATAAGCAAGCATAAACATTATCTTAAGTATGCGTGATGATTTGATGAAGCAATGAAATGGGAAACAGCAGTACCCCATCAAGCCGATGAGGGATCCGTCAGACAAGGCGATGGCAAAGACGCCTTGCTCTTTCACCACAACCTCGGATAGGTCAATGATGTGATCAACCAAAATCTAACGAGAGCTTCTGCTCGTTTTCAAACACCCTCACCTCACTTGTCTCCCCATCTTTCCAAGACATAGCCATATCCCACACTAAAAGGATCAATGTCACACAATTCAAATTAGTCCAACCCTGACAAATGTGAATTTCTATTAGACTATATGATAGACAAATATCAATGAAAAAGCATGGCTAGAAGAAGAGCCCTCTTTCAACCATGTATGCGTCTATTCAAATCATTAACAAAGTTGCAATCACAAGCAATAAACACTCGTCCAACAAGCTGAAAGAGTTTCACATACATAAAAAAAAAAACCATGACCATAATTCAATCAAAAAAAATCAATGCATTCAATTATCAAGAAATCAGACCACAACGACACCAAATATCAGCATAAAAAGCAACATCTCAGAATTCTCCCAATTATGATCCACACCACAACACACCACATAACCCCCAAATTTTAATACCCCAAAATTTTGAAATAAAAAAGAAGAGTAGGACTGAAACTTGGCAATTCCAGTAAAAATCACTAGAAGAGACAAAAGGGGGTTGACAGAAAAGATGAGCCAAAATGGTTAACCTAATTCAAGAAAATTGAAAAAAATCTCAATTCCATAAAAGAATGTTCGACATCTGAAATAATTCACAGTGAATCTGACAA
Organism: Kalanchoe fedtschenkoi; assembly: GCA_002312845.1. Taxonomy (NCBI): domain Eukaryota; kingdom Viridiplantae; phylum Streptophyta; class Magnoliopsida; order Saxifragales; family Crassulaceae; genus Kalanchoe; species Kalanchoe fedtschenkoi. The sequence continues at coordinate 1,044,412 of NQLW01000100.1, forward strand.
GGTATTTTTGGATTTATTTCTGTAGCTGCCGTTGTGATTTTTTTAATGAATAAGCTTCAAAAACTTATTATTTTTTATGGTTTAATAAATCTGTTAGGGTCCGTGTCGAGCAGAAAATATTCATTCTAATTATGGTTTTGTTGATGGGATACTCTTCAGCCAGAGGATGATCCTGAAATGGATGTGGTTGACCTTGCAACAGATGGTGAACCCAAGGTATTGTTATTAATTTAAAATTTGGATCTTTACATTGATGTAAATATCATTTCGGACTACTGCCCAGATTCACCACTGAATATTATATTTGTATTGAATGTGCAGAAAGAAGATGTAAGAAATGAAGACGACAATAGTGAACAGCACATTCACCATGCGGATCATCCTACTGCTGAAAGTCAGTCCGTGGATGTACATATTTAATAGTGTACAATTTTTATGAGCTATGAATACATTTCGCAAGAGTATGGTTATCAAGCCTAATTTTCGGTTTCGGCAGGAAACTTTTTTGCAATTGTCGAAGATGGTGAGAACGATGCTTCAAATGAGAAAGGAATATGATATTCAGTTGATTGATGCTCTTAACAAATTTCCAGATTCATGAGACATTAGGCAACTAGATATAGATTTTAAAAATAGTATGTCTGGGCCAGTGGAGACGCAAGTGTACTGGAGAGATCCAAGGGTGCATGAAAGGATAGAGGAGATTGAGAGGGCGGTTGCCTAGCAAAATAAACAGAAAGACAAGGGAAAAGGACCAATGGTTACAGAGCTAACTCCCCAGGCCACTGTGCAGAAAAGGAGAGGGCCGGGAATTACAATCAGAGAGGCCTACTCCTATGCAAGAAGACCCGGTCACACCGCAAGGTGATAAGCTTGGTCGTGGTCATCATGAAAAGAAACCAACGATCACTTTGCATTCACCGTTCATTGGTAGAATGGTGAATGTGAATGAAAAAATTTCAAGAGATGAAGACAATGTTTGTGACTAGATCTACGCTATATGTGGGATGGGGACGGAACTGTACTTTGCCTGGAGGGATGTTAAAGTGATGAGATCCGAATTTGAGAGTTTCTCTGATGGTTATCATATAAAACCTCTTGTGGTTGATGCATGGTCGGTAGTCCTTAATCACAGAGAGAATTTGAGAAGTCCACAGTCCCCTTTGAGATTCTACTGTACGACTGCTATTTCAGTGAGTTTTTTTTTACCTACATTACAGTTTCGTAAATGCTAATCATTGTTTTTATTTTACCCTCTTAATATGTGTGTTTGTAATTATATAATGGGATATCTTTTGACAAATGTAGAGCAAATGTCTTTTATGGCGCGGGAAAAGCACGACGCAGATGGATAATGAATTTAACAAAAATATTGACATTAATTTGCGGCGTTTCAGTCATGTGAAGCTATTGGAAATAGACATGGTATGTTTATTAAAATTTTTAATTTGACAAGTCGTTATTTCTATGTGCCGTTAATAATTTTTTTTATGAAATGGCAGATGTTTATTCCTGTACCGATAGAGAAACATTATTATTTAATCGTGTTTGATCTCAAGACGCTATGTATGGAATTGTTGGATAATAATGCCGGCAGCACTAGCTTTGCTAGTTACAATTTGTGGCCTGAAACACTGGTAAGCTACTCTTTTTATTGGTTTAAGAAAATATAATACTGATTGTAGTTGGTTACTTGAATTTGATTAGTTAAATTACTAGTAATTGCTCTGAATGATATGTGCACCATGACTTTACGATATGGTATGTTTTTGTATACAGTGGAAGAGCATGGTGAACTTTCTCAAATCAAGAAAACACCCCAAGGCAATTTGATGTTAGCTGTGAAGCCCAGAGTTCTGCCCTTGGAAAACCAAAGAAAACTTAGTCGATTCTGGTTCCTATTGTATGAGACACATGGAAGTTTATGTAGGCAGTTGCGGTGAGAGTAAATGGAAAGAAAAATTAGCTAGAGAAACCACGACAAAGTTTAAAAGACATTAATATTTACGCACAATTGTCTGTTTTCATTTCAGGGGCTGATATTTAAAATAAAGTTTGGAAAATGACCTCTTATACTTATTGAATGATTTTTTCCGTACTCGCGGGCAGAAGATCAACTCGAGCGTCTAAGCGCTAAATATTTGTTCAACATTATCATGTTCGAAAAGAACATGGTCATAATGAAGGTGAAGAAAGTCTGCATTGCGTACTCGAGCAAGACTCTAGAAGAGAAGGACAAATTCACGGAAGATGAGTACGCTTTACATAGAAAGAGACTGGAAGATGCATTAAAAGATAACACTGAATAAATAGCAGCTTGAAGAATGAACGGATGTGCTGTATTTTCAAGTAGTGATTGATGAAGAATTTTTTTTTACATGTTGACTGATGCAGTGGACTAATTCATTGTAGTGAAATGTTGCAGAAAATTGATTTTGAGTCTGTTGTGACTCACATTTTGTGGACAGTGAATGGTGTATGTGACATTGTTTGAGTGCCGATGGATGACACTCGTATGCACAGCCTGAAGAAACAGCAAAAAAATTACAATTTGCTGGAAGATGCACATATAGATACCAGCCAATTAGTACATGCAGAAAAATTAGTTTCAATTTTTTTGTTGTTGAAATTGGTGACTGTTGTTGACAGACGAAAATTGTATATATTTATTCATTTTGGTGCACTTGCAAAAGTGTGACAGTGAAATGCTACAGAAATGTGACAGAGACAGTGCCATATATCTCTTATAATTAAGGGCAAAATGTTACAGTGAATGTTCCACAAATGTGACAGTGACAGTGTCAAATAAAATTTATTACTATTTGATACACTTTGTGTAAAAGTGTGATGCTTGTACTCAGTGGAATGTTTAAAAGTTTATATATTATCTATGTAGCTTAGGGATTTTAGTGACGGTGAATGTGTAAGTGTTCAAGTGATTATGGATGAAACTTCCATGGACAACGTGAAACTTATTAAAATGGGCACTATGATGATAAAAAAGTTGTACTGTAATGAAAATAATGTATGATAAATATCACAAACAATTGGGAAAAAATGAAAATCATGTTTTACTCATCTGGGAAAAAGGCAAAAACTACAAACAAAATAATTATTGTGTTAAAAAAAATCAGGTCAAGCAAGCTTCCGTTCTGGGCAGTTCCGAATGTCATGACGCACCATTTGTTTGCAGAAATTGCATTTACGCAACGGTTTTGAAGCTTGTTCAGTCATCTTCTCCTTGGTAGACGTCATACGTTTTCAACACCCTTTGTTCTGCGACTGTTTCGGTGTTTGAACTTCAATACTTGATGGCTTAGAGCAACCAATCAGCCTCTCGAACATGGCATGCTTTGACATTTGCGTTGTTTGAGCATCATGTCTTTTGTTGAACTCTTGTAACATGTCCAGCAACTCACTGATGTATTCAATATTGCTCCCATGTGTTTTCATTGTCAAATTGAATTGCATGTATAGCATGTTCAGTTTGGCCTTTGCAGCATCCGCGGAATCTGTTCCGGCCAAATCATTGTACGATAGTGCGGCTGGTTTGTGCGCTGCATGTTTCGTCCACCTTCGCATAACAAAACATTTTGGGATTTCATTAACATCTTCAGCGTTCAATGCAAGCAAAATGTGTCGACACAGAATTCCTATTCGCTGGAAGTTGTTGCAATTACATTCTGCAAAGTCCGTGGTAGTACAGTGAACAACCTGTGTCATAAGGTTCTGAGATTTGTAAAAATAAATAGATAAAATATTACTTCAAATATAATAAAACAAAGTATTCTGATCTTGTCTAACACACGATTCGTTACCTCGAATACATTATGAGTCATCGACTTGTCTTTAATGGTGTAAAATTTGACATCATCTTTCTCTTACAAACTAGATACGTGACAGCTCATGCAAGCTTCGTATAACTTGATCTGGAAATCAAAAAAAATACTCCTTGTATATATCTCACCTGCATGTCTCAATAGCTAATGACGTCTTTAGTGGTGGGTAAGTACTTTGTGACTCATGATCTAATCAGTCCTTTTTTTGGCGCTGTGATTCCATGGCGGACTCAAATGCGAGGAAGAATTTAGTCAAATTCATCCCGGGATGAAGAAAGCATCCGAAAAATGAATTCTCACTTTCTGACCTGGAAGTAGTTCTCAGTAGGCCACCCATGTGTATATCTCTGAAGAAAGCAGGTATCCAACAAGACCGCATATCGTACATATCCGACATCCGTTTGTTTTGTTCTAGATCGTACTCATCTATGATTTTATTCCAACTTCTTTCGAATTCGCCAGGTTCAATATGCATATTCCAAACGATCCCATCCAATTTTTTGAAAAACACGCTGTCTCTACACAATGCCGTTTCGAGCTGTGAATGACAAAGCAAAAAAATTATTGAACATGTTATATTTGTAAACATTTGAATAGGTCTGGCAGAATATCTTATCAGTAATTTCATGACTGGCATTCACCATTACGCAACATTTCAGAAATTGATACATTTTTGTCATTATGCAACCATGTAAGTTCACTGTAAAAATGTCAGGATCAGTAGTTTCATGGCTACCATTCACCTTTACACAACATTCACCATTACAGGTGCACATGTGATTATAAAAATTATAAACCATAAAATACAAATATAAGATACCTTATCCGTGAATTTTTTTGTAATGTGTCACATACATAGGCGATGAATTGCGTCCAGAAAGACTCGTTTAACCGCTATTCGCATCGCCGGATCTTGATCAGTAACCCAAATGCGTGGTCCCCTGCCTATGACTTTTTGAAATGATTCAAGCAGCCATTCATATGATTCAACATCCTCATTTGATAAAAGCGCAGCGGCAACTGTAACACAAGATTTGTGGTTGTCGACGCCAGTGAACGGCACAAACACCAAATTGTATCTTGCATAAAACGAGAACAATAATAAAAAATGGCTAAAAGAAAAATAAAAAATTTAAAGACATGTATGAAATAATTAAAATTTACACATACTCACTTGTTTGTGCGATATGTAGCATCAAAAGCAATGCAATCACCAAACGCATCAAAATTTATTCGAGTCAGCACATCCGCCATAAAAGCCTACGCAAATCACCGTTTGAATCAACATGGTATTCAAAACAAAAATCAGGACAACATAGTTGTTTGTTCTTCAGTCTTTTCAAGCACGATCTCCACATCAGTGTCGCCAACAAAATTTTTAAAATCTCTTTTGAAGTTTTTAAAATCAACAGCCTGTGCGCCAACATTCGCATATCCTCCACAAAGCTCTTTCATAATTTTGTGTGATTTATGTGCGCCGATCATCAAATTACCACAATCCATAATAACATTCTGCTGCGCAGCACACAACAACCTATTTGACTTCAAGAATTGTTGAAAAACAGGGGGTGTGAGTTGATGATTATGCTCCTATATAAAGTCTCGCACGATATACGTTGAATTTTGAACTTGTTTAAAAACCACTCGTGCTTTGCAACCCGATCAACCTGTAGATCTCCTTCTATAAGCAAGAGAACCATCATCACCCAAATTTTCAGAGAACTTTGATGTATGAAATCCCTCTTTGTTGCAAAACACATATTGTATATATACCGAATCACCGTGCCTTGACTTCCTAGATGTAGAAACCCTAATTTGAAAACCAGAACCACGCGCATATTCCCTATAAAAACCAATCCCGTCTTCTAAGCTGTTGAAGAACTTCCCACACGATGGTTTACTGTTCGGATCACACTTGGGTATAACTATGTTAACATCACGAACAAGTGAGTGTTCAAGGTGGGTATCTGCTTGATCTTCCTCGCTCGACCCTGAATTAAAAAAACATATCCAGTTTAATAATTCACTACTGGTTTTAGAAAAAAAAACCCAAAATATATTATACATAAACATTCACAGCACATAGAACGCTCGCAACTATGAGCAAGACATTCACTGGTGAACAAATGATTCAAACAAAGAAAAAACCATGTTATCACATATATAGAAAACTGGTCTCCGCAAGAAACAAAAAAAAATTTCTTGCATGCATAAAACAGTTTTTATCAGACAACAACCTTCAATGAATTTACGGTTTGGAGTCCAAGCGATCGAACAACGATTCGGCGATGAATTGGACAGAAATGAGGAGAAACGGAAATTCAGAACTAAAATTAACTGAAATAAGAAAACATATTATAAATAAAACATTCACAGCACATAGCAACTGTGAGCAGGGCATTCACTGTGACCATATGATTCAAAACAGAGAAAAAAAAATGGTATCACAATATAAACAATTGGTCACTACGAGGAACAGAACATAAAATTCTTGATCCACAAAACTGTTTTTTATTAGACAACAAACTCCTATGAATTTAGGGTTTGGAGTCGTCACGATCGAACAACGATTCAGAGATGAATTGGACAGAAATGCGGAGAAACGGAAATTGAGAATTAAAATTAACTGAAAAAAGAACAACGGCAGTTCGGAGGTGAATCGATTGGACTAATCTCTCCGACGGTTGCTACATATGGCAGGGCAGTTTTGGGATGAGCTACTATCGGGTCGAACAAATCTTCATCGCAAGAGGGTGAAGAATTGAGATCGATGAATGCAGTGGGAGCATCCATTCGTGGATCCATGGCGGACGAAAAATCGACTGGAATCGACCATGGCTCCGACGGTCTTATTGGTCGATGAGAGAGGAGTGATTAATTTTGTTTGAGTAATTTACGGTAGTACATTAAAGTGATAAGATTGTACAATATTTAAGATAATGTTATTACTCATAAATGGAAACAAGAAATTAAAAACATCAGTTACGTGTCGCGCTTTGATTGGTTAATAATTATCCACAATTTGTTCGCAACGTAAGCGTTCGCAACTGATCCAAATTCTATATATATATATATATATATATATGATGCAAAGCGTGCATTTATCCCTGATAGTATACTTGTTTATGATGTTACACCTTGTTATGGGCATAAGAGAGATCTAGGGTTGCCTTCGCGTCGCCGAAATCACCAATACATTATACATCTTAGGTTAACTCACTAACTTTCTAATTCAAACAGACACAACTCATATGTCACATTTCTAGTTATATTATTCAATCTATTTATTTAACCGTAGAGATTATTTAACACATGTTGGTTGATTCCTTCCGTGACTACTATTCGGGAAGACTTTTTTCATTTCATTTTTTTAAATTCATAATTGATTTGGGATCAACTTTTTTTTTCTTTTTTTCTCAATTTTTTTTAAATTTTTTCCTCTTTTCCTTTTATATCTTTTCTCTACATTTCACTTCAAACTCAAAAACATAATGTTGGTGATTGCATTTATCTTTGTAGCGATATTGCTGCTCTTATTTTATAAACTTGACTTCCATACCATGACATGCCAATTTCAATTTTTTTTTCAAGGAAAGTGTAAAACACTAGGTACAATCATTGATTTTAAAAATGGTTGTTATGATTATCGCGATTTTTTTATGTCACGAGGTTTGAGTGTAATTTTAAAAATCTCAATTGCATCTAAAAGTATTTATCATATTGATACTAAATATTGTTTTGGAGTGAATTTTAAAAGAGAAAAGAAAAGAAATTAAAAAAAAATGAAGTGTTCGGATTTTTTAATGAGGGAGTTTGAGATATTCCAATCTCATTCTTTTTCATTATAGTTTAGAAGAATTTGAAGTTTCACCTTTATTTTATTAAACACTGATAATTTAAAAATAATTTATTAATTTTGTTTTATTTATTTCCTTTTTGTCCTAAATCCATCCGAATCAACTAAATCCCGAAATAAAAAAAAATCACAATAAAAACCCTAAAATCAAATCCTCCTCCCCGCACCATCCCTTCACCCAGACGGGCAGCCACTTCCTCCCTAACTCCTGGTAGCCGTCTGCTATCTTCCTCCTCCGCTTGCGTCTGCAAAACCCTAATCAGAAACCATGGTGGGTGTTTCCGAGTTTTTTTTTAAATTAAAGCTTGGAACTTTATGGATCGTCTGCTATTTTGTGACTTGTTCATGTTTTTTTACAGCCGCAAGGAGATTACATAGATCTGCACAGGAAGAGGAATGGCTACCGGCCGGACCACTTCGAGCGGAAGCGCAAGAAGGAGGCGCGTGAGGTTCATAAGCGCTCTGCCATAGCACAGAAGGTTTGCTTCTTTGAATTTGCATTCACTGAATGTTCTGGTATTTTGTTTTTCTTTTGTGTTGTGGAGTTTGGTATTGAGTGTGAAATGTTTGTTAATGATGTGAAAATCAGGCTTTGGGTATCAAGGGCAAGATGTTTGCCAAGAAGCGGTATGCTGAGAAGGCGCAAATGAAGAAGACGTAAGTGCCATCCGATGTCCGTGTACTACGTAGTACTGTTGTCAGTAATGCTACATATTTGCTAATGTGGTAGATGAAACCTTACGAAATTTGTGTTCCACCCTTTTGAATATTGATGAATTTTCGTTGGTTAAGCTCTAGATCAAGGGTAGGGCAAGACATGCTTAGCATTGTGCATATATAGTGCTACAAAGCTGGGGCATTGATGTGTGATGATTTAGTTGTTTTATGAGGTTTACGCGTTGTTTAAGTTACCACATCATTTGATGTACAAAATATCATGAAGCTGTGATTAAGAATCATGCCATCCTCTCCAAGTAGAAAATATGATAGTATCTCACCAACTTTTGTTGTATGCAAAACAGTTTGGCCATGCATGAGGAGTCTACAAGTAGGCGTAAAGTTGATGACAATGTAGAGGATGGAGCTGTTCCTGCATATCTACTTGACCGTGAAAATACAACTCGTGCTAAGGTCATTCTTTGACCATCTTATTGTAATTTGTAAGTTAGTGATAGCAATATGGAACAACTTCAATATTTTCCTATTTTATTGTGTTTGTAGATTCTCAGCAATACCATTAAGCAAAAGAGGAAGGAGAAAGCTGGAAAATGGGATGTCCCTCTGCCAAAGGTACGATTTCAACCTGACAAAGTAACTTAAGCAGATATCCCTCTCTTTTGTGCCCTACATTAATGTCATAATGTGAAGAGCCCAAGTAATTAGCTTGGCTTCAATCACTTCATAAAGTGCTAGATGCGGAACTAGGAATTTGTGAAGGAGAGGACATCAGAAATTCTGTAGGCTGCGTTCTGTTGTAAATTTTTGAGTTATGCTCTGTAGAATCTTGGGCCTGAGTTCTATGAACTTCATATCAGCTGATATACTAGAAGTCTTGCCTGATCTTGTTTACTGTATTCTTAGGTAAAATGTTTACTATCTTACGTGTGTGTGTGTGGCTTGGTGGAATTTTTATTCCGACTTGACTTCCTCTCTCAGGTCCGACCTGTAGCTGAAGATGAAATGTTTAGAGTCATCCGAACTGGAAAAAGAAAAAGTAAGTTACGCAAGCTGTTTTCATATAAATACCTTTCACATTTTGTTTTCAGTCTGTATCTTCCTGTGATATTGTTTTTTTTTTGGGTTCTGCGTTGTCCAGCCAAGCAGTGGAAGAGGATGGACAAAGGCCACATTTGTTGGACCAAGTTTTACTAGAAAGCCCCCAAAGTATGAAAGATTTATTCGCCCATCGGGATTGCGGTTCACCAAAGCACATGTAACACATCCAGAATTGAAGTGCACTTTCAACTTAGAAATCATCGGAGTAAAGAAAAACCCCAATGGGCAGATGTATACATCTCTTGGCGTGATGACAAAGGGAACCATCATAGAGGTAATTATTACTTAATTTTACTCCAAATAAAATTTAGCATAAAAACGTCTAGTTACTCGAGTTCATGGAAATGTTCGATATGGCATTGGTTTGACTACTTATGTGATAATATTGCATGTGCCTGTGACTTACAGGTTAATGTTAGTGAACTTGGTCTGGTCACACCAGCTGGTAAAGTTGTATGGGGTAAGTGTCTTACTGCCATCTCCTAAGTTGTATCAACTGGCGATTGCCCTACATATCAACCCCAGACATCATGTTGCTAATAGTTATTGTCATATTTGCAGGGAAATATGCTCAAGTGACCAACAATCCCGAAAATGATGGCTGCATCAATGCAGTTCTACTTGTCTAAACATCATTATTTACAACAACAATAACATGGTAGACAATTTATACTGACTAACAGTTTTGTTTTAAGAATGATGCTGAAGCTGTGGTATGAATTTTATTCTAAGACACTGAAGAGAGCATCCTTGAGAGGTTGTTAGGCATCAAGTTGACAAATTGCTATATTGTGATTGACTCTCCTGCTGGAATGAAAGTGGACAACAATGTAGGGTATGCTTCAACATCAAATCTGATATTTGATTGGCAGACATTAATAAAGTTGTCAAAGAAGAAACCAACATGAAGGCACTAAGTACCAAGTTGACCATGTACAATTAACTCATATAGTTCTCCTTGTGATGTTGTTGCGCAATTAATGTATGTTAAGTCACCAAGAGAGAGTTGCAAGTTGATTCAAAATGAATGAGGGAAGTGATGAAATCAAGAGATCAATGTTCGTCTAATCAACTGGAGGAGGATGATCTGAAACGGTCTCCGATGAGAACGTGTAAGTGTAAGAGAAGTGTAATTTTTGAGTGTGTGACAATGAATAATTAATTATAAATATTTTTTTTAACATGTTATATGATTTAATCAAATTATCATATGACAGGACTCGAATCATGTGTACAGTGGGATATGGGTTGGGGTGGGGGATAGAGTGACCTCAGAGTCTACATATACATGAAGAGACAAAAGCCCACTTGCTGCCTTTACCCAATTGTTATCCAGAAATTGGCACCACCTCACCAACAACTAGCTTAGCAACACTACGCACAGAAAGCGACACAGTAGCATTTTAACTCTACAACAAACAAAAACAAAGATCAAAATACAGAGAGATAGAGAGAAAGAGAGAGAGAGGGGAAGCCCAAGAAGATCCAGAAACAAGAGGGCTTCCTTAGTATTCTCTTGAATCGAATCAAATCAGACCAGAAGAAGAAGAAGGAGGTATATTAGCTCACGTTCAAAGTTTTCATTTATTGCCAGTCATATGTTTCATGAAATGTGTTGTTGCGTTTAAAGTTTGTTTATTGTATTTTGTGTTCCGCAGTTGTTGATTCCAGACTTAAATGCCATGCTTACAAGAATCAAAATGTCCCTTCTATTCCTGTGACCTCCTCATTCTTTCTGATTTGGGTTTTCTGCACCTTTAGGATTTGGATTCCTCTGTGAAATAGTGCTGTAGATTGTGAGAGGAGTAGGATCTGGGTGTCTTTTGCGTGGATGCTAGAATTTTCCTTGCTTAGGTTTTGGTTTATTGAAGCTCAACCTGGTATCGTGGAGCACCTGATATGTTTCTGAATTGTAGTTTACAGGAGTTGTTTTCATGAGGAAATGAACTGAGTTACTGTGAGAATGTGGGCAATCATAGATATGAACTGGAAATGTTCTGAAAAGATAGGAACTTGGGCTTCTGGACCAACCAGATGCGGCAACCAATGTTTTACTGTGAAGAAGATATCTTGTTTCTTCTTCTTTCCATCTCTGAAAGGAAATTCCAGTTGAACTATAAACTTTGTTTAGATGTGTGTGATCGGTAGTTTGTAGTCAACATCCTGTTTGATAACTGTCGCTATCAGCAAACTAACGGCAGGTGTCTTTGGCGGGCTATTTCTCCTGAGATTATGATCTAATAGCTTCAACTGAAAAATACTGACATATTGAATTCTTATGTCCTCGGCAGGTGTAAAATGGTGACTAGATATAGTCCTTAACTTCATTTGTAATGGAGTCAGCTGTGAGTTTTTCTCCCATCAGCCAAATTTCCTCTATGTGATTTCAGTTCATTGTTTGCTTTTGATGGCTATGATTATCATCCTTCTTTTCTTATCCTCATTCTGTGCTTCCTCAAATCAGATTGACGAGACAAGGGCTCCAATATTTGGTGACCGGCCAAGCAGCGATGTCGTTGTGAGGCTCAGAACACAAGAAGGCCGAGATGATTGGCTTTATTGCCACTCAGAGATTCTCAGAGCCAAAAGTAAGTATTTTGATGATCGGCTCTCAGAGAACTGGCCTACAGTCCAGATCCTGGACTCACGACATTGTGTTGAAGTTTACTGCCAAGAATCTGACGTTGACTGTCATGTCAACCTCATTCGTTTATTCTATGTGAAAAAGAGTGATTTATCTGATGACATGCGTCTTGGCATCCGAAATGCTTTGGGCATTCTTAGAGTAGCTGTTGAACTCAGTTGCCCACTGATTGTCTTTGCATGTATAAGTTACATAGAAGCTGTTCCATGGGAGGAGTCCGAGGAGGAGGAAATTTTGAAAAGTATACCAAGGATGGGGCCACAAGCTGAGCCAATTCTGGCTCGTCTCCAGCCTGTAAACCCAATTGCTGTCAGGAGAGTTTTTGTTTCTGCCATTCGATTTGCCACTTCCTCACCTCCCTTGCCAATGAAGGATATCAAATCCACTGCACAGGAGCAGCTTGAGTACATGCTTACTGAAGACGATGATGCTCCTATACTAACAGCTGACGATGAGATAAGAGCTGAGGTCAAAGACTGTGTGCAGAAACTGTTATTTAGGTTTAGCCATGTCATTGAGGCGTCAATCTCTGATATGGAATCTTCTGCCACCAGCAAAGGAGGCAAAATGCAGTTATTTCTATCCCATTTATTGGATTTAGCATGGGCATGTCAGATCTTGATCAAGCTTGATCTTATAAAAGACTTTGTCATTAAATGGATGGAATTGTCCGAACAGATGCTCCATGCAGTCAAGCAGACAAGTCTACAGTCAGCACCTGAATACACAGAAATAAGTTTCAAAGTTGCAGAAATAGCGAGCAAAGTACTGGAGCCTATTGGGTATGGCACAGTAATCTTACCAACTGCTCAACGACTGCACATGGTGAAGCTGTGGCTTCCATTTATTAGGATCACCAAGCCTCTGCTCGACTCATCATCAGCTTGTGTTGAGGAGGAAAATTCTGAGGCATTTCATGTAGATGATGAGTTATGGCAGACGTTAGAGTCTGCTTTCGTTTCAATAATTCTAGCATTGCCATCTGAGTATCAGGCTGAGATTTTGACTGAATGGTTGGCCAATGAGCATGTTCACTACCCTGACTTGACAGAGGCCTTTGAGGTATGGTGTTATAGGACCAAGGTGACGAGGAGGAAGCTCACCGCCGTGGGTGAAATCAACAGCAATATTAGCAGTAAGCATTAACTCAACTCCAGGAACTTCGAATCTACTTGATAGATAATTACTGTGAAACTCATCAGTTCCATCATGTTCTTTGTTTTTCCTGTTCTGTTTAATATCCTAGTTTAGCTCTACTTCATTCAACATTTATGAAATGTAAATATGGACATCAATTCCCCAGTTTGTTATTTTATCTTTTCTAATAAAAACTGCATCTTAATCTGTCTGCTACTCTCTTCTTTTCAAGTCCGTGACTTGTAAAATTCCACACCCGTCCAAAATGGTGTTGTAAGATTAGAAAAATGAAACAGCCTTATTTGACCTGCAATAGTTGCTATTTGTATTGGCTTGCTCTAGATGACTGGATAAAATACTTTGAAGTCTTTCTTCTTCCATATAATAATAACATATTGAGAATGGCAATGTAACTATGAATGAGTAGTACCTCTGGAAGAGAACTAAAGATTCTGGACCACCTTAAAGTTCAAAAACTGCCTCCGGTAACATTACCTGATGGCCATTTTTGAAATCCCTCATGCTCTGCCAATTGTGACTTGTTTATAAAGACTGTAAGGGCATCAAAAGCGCATATCAATATGATGTCGAGATGAACAAATAGAATGAAGTATTCAAGTAGATTTGAACCATAACGTAATGTTATTCATGTTAAAACCACTGAAGAAACGAATCAAGGGGCTCTTTTCAGGTTAACCACTCAGCATTTCCAGTTTAAAGTTCTAAAAATATGCAGCTCTTTGAAATTGAACAGAGGTTTGGCCTCTTGCTTTATGGTCTGATCCAACTGAAACCAGATTTAGTGCCCATATCAATCAACCTTATGTTTTCCTGACAGCGAGAGTGCGATGTGCTTTGTCAACTAACTAGGTTAATTTCAGTAGTAGGCAACTTGATTAAAGCTTATGAAACACGTGGTCAAAATTATAGAAGTGAATTCATGCATTGTAACCTAAAAGCAGATCCCCCCACTGACAAGAATGCAAAGTCTTTAAATCATCAGCATGTAACCCCCTGTTTTCAGTCGTCAAAAACAATCACCACCCAGCATATCAGCCACCAGTTGACAACCATAACATGCACAGATCTACAACATTGATATATGCATATACTTTCTTCAACCATTGTCAATTATATCATATGTCATCAACATAAACAAAAACGGCAGCCCCACAACCATTAAATAAATTGAATGGCGGTGTGATCCCTGGCATCAAGAGCCACACATATACTTATCTGAATAGCGTTGGCTAACTTACAATATTCAGCCTGGTTTCATTTATCAATAATCTACATTGACCTGATGAAACAAATTAAAGCTATTGGTACACGTCTACACAGTTACTATTTGAAAGCCAAAACAGAGAGAAAATCCAGCAGAGCATGTGGTATATATAATACCAATGAATGAACTTCAAGTTTTATGACTTGGCATATCAAGTTTGACACAATCTCCATCTCTAAACTCTCACCGAGCCAGAACCACCCTAAGAAAAAGAAACAATGACCATAAATACCAGCTGGACTGCTGTTTTATTTTATGCTGCATATGGCCACATGTGGATTTATGCTTCTGCTGCTAAGATGGGGACGGCTGGAGAGCCGGTGATGAACCCCACCTCCCAGGCTCCGAAATATTTGACCCTCTCAATATTTGTTAAGTCCATCACCTCCTCGTTGACATTTTATACACAAAATACACACATACTTATGAAGTATGAAATAATCAAACAAATCAAAGTTAAGGCGCGCAAATTGTATAGCAGTAGTATATACCACATTATTGCCAAGACATCTCATTTATCGAAAATAAGTACCCACAGCTGTCAATAATAATTCAGCATTGGTTGCGCCTTTTGTTTTGAAAAACAATGGTGATAGTAACAGGTGCTCCTCCATATTAACAAGTTAAATCCTTGAATATATTCATCCATATTGTAATTCAGATATCAGATTCAGGAGAAGCCTAGATTTGTAGGAGCTAAGAGAGTAAGTTAGCTTTACATATACTTAATCCGAGAGATAATTAAATTACCTATGTGTAAGGTTACACAAATCATTTTCCTATCGAATGCATCAAAGGGTTTCAGATTCAGATCCAAGAACAAGTGGGACAGTAGAGTAACATATAGAATAAATAGCACACGCAGCAGCCGGGAGATGGGAAAGTCTTCTGTGTGTTTGGTTACCTCTAGATTGGCATCAAGCCACTTTGAGCTGTCGGCCAATATATTATTACCTATCATCATGTACAGTGCATCTTTTACATACAAACTTATACTATGATAATTCAGACATATACCACTTGTATACTAATTTATGGCATGTTTCTGTGTATGAGGTGCCTTGACATGTTCATCAACATCCACTGGTGTGAGCATCTTTTATTACTTAAGTTATCTCGTTAAACTGGCATCCATCCATCAATTCGTTTCATTCCTCTTTACGCATCATGTTCTACTCGATTCTATCCCATATGCGTTTATTGTATATAGAAAATACAAAGTCAACCCATTCACTTTGTCTTTAACTGATTCTTACCACCTATTTGCACAATGTGAGCCCCTAGGCATCTTAGATAAACTTGTAAATTTTTGGTAGCTAGGAATAAAACTTAATTCGGTTTTTTAGTTTTAGGTTAGAGATGCTGAATAAAAAGGCATTCAATTTCAACCACAGCCACCTTGCTAACTCTTCACACATTGTCTGTTGAAGCAGTCCTAACTGAAAACAATGAAAAAAATAAAAAACTTCGATAATCTATACGCTAACGTAATGATGTCCGTAGTCCAACAACTCCATCTAATCATTTTTCGCTCAAGCATTCATAATCATCTTTGTTAATACACTCTGTTACAGTTAGGGATGACAATTCAACCGAACCGAACCGTAACCGAACCGTCCCCGCCCCAGTCAACATGTATAATAACCGAGTTGACCACGCCCACGGTTAAAACCGTAACCGAATCGAAAAAAATTGGACGGGTAGGTTAAGGGTATGGTATTTGCCATATCCGCCCCGACCCGACCCGACTTTAGTTAACCACCCATAATAGTATTTAAATAAAATAATACATATAGTATTGAAAAAATTATTTAATTAATTAACACATTTAATTCTATAATACATATTTCTCTAGTAATTATTGAAAGAATTTAAATAAAATGCTCAATTTGTAATCATAATACAGTATTGTGATTCATTGAGTTAGCTTTATTAGATTATGCTTATTATATTTTGCTAGGACTAGAAAAGAAATCTTGGTCTCAAGCTGTGCGGCGTGTTTTCTTTATTTATGTCATCGAATGAAGCGAATTATCTTAGTGAAACCATAGACAACATCAAAACATTCATGTCTGAAGCTACGCAACGAGTTTTATTTCATTTGTCACTTGCTGAAGCGACGAAATAGCTATTATTTTTTTATC
>NQLW01000100.1:1072085-1088709 GCA_002312845.1 Kalanchoe fedtschenkoi
GGCAGATGCGGCTGGAAGTGGACTAAACTAAGCCAACATGTACTTAACTGACCAAGTCTCCGTACAGCAAGTGAGATGGTTTTGGTGATATATTTTACTGTCACAAAACTGTCAGACTTGAATAGTATAGACTTTGCATAATAATTAAATACTTGTTTTAATTTTTCTTCGTATCAATTTTTTATTGCAAAGTGCATCCATGTTGGAAAACAATGTTGTCAATTGTGGGTACTGGTAGTATGTCTGGTTTCGGGTTCAGGGTGTAAGGAGGATCATGCTTGAGCTTATTTCTTCTTCACGGAGAGCTTTTTGAGCGGTGAAGGTAAGAAAAATTTCAAACTAATAATGAATTGATATGTAATATTTTGATTTTCGAACGTGGCGAACTATATGGACGGAAGAATCACTCGTTCCTCACCACCTTCTCCTCCATGACAAGTCTTCCACATCTATCACCCTTGTCTGACTAGTTGACTTTCATCTCTTATCTGATTTTCATTTGTAAATTACTCATCCAACGAGGCATATGATCGGTTGAATTGGCCAGCCGGATTTTCTATTCCAGCTACTTGATTCCCCCAAGCCATTATATGATGATATCATAAGAGCAATCAGACGAAGAAGGAGAAGAGGGAGAGCTGAAAACAAGTGATCATCATACAATACAACAATGAATGACCTCTACTCCAATTCATTCTCTCGCTACCACAATGATCCCAACAACCACAACTTTTCCTCCATGGAAATGGGCACCATGGGACTCGACAAATTCTTCGAGGACGTGGAAGCGGTGAAAGAGGAGCTCTCGGGCGTCGAAAAGATCCTGCAGCGACTCAGGCAGTACAATGAGAAAAGCAAGACCCTTCACACCTCAAACTCCGTCAAGGAGTTGAGGTCCAAGATGGACGCTGAAGTCACCTCGGCGTTGAAAAAGGCCAAGCTGATCAAATCCCGGCTGGAGGCGCTGGACCGATCCAACGCGGCGAGCAGGGCGATGCCCAACTGCGGACCGGGGTCCTCCTCCGACAGGACAAGGTCCTCCGTGGTGAATGGCCTGCGTCAGAAGCTGCAAGACACCATGAACGACTTCCTGAACCTCCGTCAGCAGATGTCAGCAGAGTACCGCGAGACGATACAGCGGAGGTTCTTCACGGTGACGGGTGAAAACCCAGATGAGAAAACTCTCGACGCGTTGATCGAAACCGGGGAGAGCGAGACATTTCTGCAGAAGGCGCTGCGGGAGCAGGGGAGAGGCAGAGTGATGGATACGATCATGGAGATAAATGAGCGTCACGAGGGCGTGAAGGAAGTGGAGCGGAGCTTGAGGGAGCTGCACCAGGTGTTTCTGGACATGGGGGTGCTGGTGCAGGCGCAGGGGGAGCAGCTGAACGACATAGAGAGCCAAGTGGCGCGTGCAAGCTCGTTCGTCAGGGGCGGGACGCAGGAGCTGTACACGGCCAGGAAGCTGCAGAAGAGTACAAGGATGTGGATGTGCATTGCCTTCCTCATCGTCTTCGTCTTCATCCTCATTATAGTTTTGATTGCCACCAGAAAAAAGTAGATCATTCAAGCTCACCCCGGTCCTGTGTGTATTTTCTTTCCTAGCTGCGCCTGTGTCTGTGCCTGTGGTTGACTTTGTTTTTTGTTTCGAATATGAGACTACTTTTCTGTTTTATATGTAATTCTGAATTGTTCATATGGAAAATCACTATCCATAAAAAGATGGTTAGTTTGTAGTGTACAAAAAAGATGAGATTTTGAAATAGCATAGTTATCATAATCGGAGGGGAGGCTGAATTATGCTCATTTTCTCAGTTTTTTGATTGAACCGTCGATTCAAATTGGTTCGATCACCGGTCAATTACATAAACTTATTACAAATTTAATGTGTTAGTCATCTAAAAAATAAAAAAACAGATCGATAGTTTATTGGTTAGGTTAGGACATTTGCCTAAGTTGCCAAAGGACTGGGTTTGACTCCTAGCTCCAACATTTTAATAAAATGAATTTTTAGATATGAATAATGTGCAATTAAGCCTTAGTTAAGCCAATAAAGTATATAAATCAGTTCAATCGGACCGATCCGGTTCATCAATTTAGTAATAAACCGATTGATTTGTTCGGTTTTTTTGATTCATAATGCAAACCGATGATAATTTAAAATTGGATTGGGACCAAGTCCGGTTCCAATCTAACCGGTCGAACCGAGCTGATCCTTCTGAAGTTCTGATAACTATGAGAAATAGTAAATGAGGTGCAGCAAGACCAAGAAGAAAAGAACAAAGCATTTAAACGGGTGGAGATTGCCTATGACCTAATAAACAAAGCCTTTTTATGTAAAAATCTTCCATGGAATTTACTCAGATTTTTATTAAACTTGCAAATTCGTCATTGAGCCTTAGAATGTGAATAGAAGTTAGCCGGAGGAAGATTTATGTAAATCTTTTTCCCATGGAAGGAGAGGGACAGTTTTTATCATCCAGTAGGTGAAATAGTGACGAAATTCAAAATTCTAAGTTTGGTGTATAAAAATTAATTAGTAAATTTTTTTAAATAAAATCGTGTATATATTGTAGTTGAATCAAAATGTATTATAACATCTCAAAATGGTTATATAAACGGTATCATTTTTGTAAGTTACATTTTTTTTCTTTTATTTTTTAATTATATTTTTATTGATTTTGATTGAACTACGATCATTGTAGAATGAAATATGATAATTTTATTTGAAATGGGTAAAATATATTAAATTTTAACTAATTAGGGGTGAATTTGTAATGTATTTAGCTTGGATCTGGATGGACTTCCCGCTGTCCACCCAGTATTACCGCCCCTGAAATGAAATGGTCAATGCTTATTGACAGGGCCGGCTCACATATTTTGAGGGCCCTGTACAAAAATTATATTGGGGCCTAGATTTTACAAATTTTAATAATTTATTTGAATGGAAAATTGCAGATGAAATAAAAAAACCCAGTTTGAATGGAAGATTTCAGATGCGTTGGAAAGTTGTCGACTTAAGTATTGATTAGCAGGAGGGTTTGAATGAAGAATCAGACGGTTGAAGTACCTTAGAAATAGGCAAAAGCCATTCGACCGTTAGAATCGACGAAGGACGAAGACGATTGATTAACCTGTCTTGCCTTGTGACCTGTGCGGCCTCTCTGCGTCCGGTTGCTGCGTTAGGTTAAGGTTAGAAATTAGATTTTTTTTTAATAACAACTAACAGTACATGGATTAATGGGAGTGGGCTTAAATTGGGGGCCTTAAATATTTGGGGGCCCTGTGCAGTGGATCCACCTGCACAGGGGGTTAGCCGGGCCTGCTTATTGAGGCAACTGCAATGACACTCTAATTATTGCCATACATAGCAAAGTTTCATGATAGTCTAACAAAGTCATGAAATTGTTATTTATCAAATGAGTCTTACCTAGATGCATTCACGAAAATTCATATTCATTTCATTTGAGCCAAAACTTAGATTCAGATACAATATTCTCATATCATTCATTTAGAACTATATCCAAGACACATTACTCGATCCATTACGTCCATATTCGTTCTTCAAATATACAACTATAGAAAAAAGAATGAATTAAATTTAATTTTTAAAAATTTAAAATAAATTTTTATAGAATTTTTTAGAAAGTCCTTTTAATTTTTTAAGTTTTTAAAAATAGTTGTTTTATAAAAAATTAATTTTTTTACTTTAAAAATATTTTTTTCATTTTCATTTTAAAATTTTAATTTTTATCATTTTGAATGAATTTAGATCCAAATCCGAACTCAAATGAAATCATTAAAACAAAAACCTAAATGAACCCATTAATAAAGATGAGACTCAAATGGACTCATAGTAAAAGTGGAGACCCAAATGGTTTATTATAAAAGATGAGATCCAAATAAACCTATTATAAAAAATGAAAAATTCAAAAGAGAGTTTGAACTATCAGATCATGCCAAATTATAATTCAAACAATCGTATTTTCTAAATAAGGTACAAGAATATCAATTTAGACGGACAATCCAATTCCATTACCAGATTGTTACCTTCATTAACACCTAACACATGCAGTAAAAAGTCAACCGGATCTTTAGTTACCCGAACATCAACTCCACCGCCTGATCCGCTCTTGTCCCGTCATGTGCTACCTTTCACTTTAAAGGATCTAAAAAATATCAGGCTCGATTACTCACATTTTGAAGCGAAAATTCTCATGTACACAAATCTCCTTGACTGGATGCTCGAAGTCTTACACTTCACTATGGATAAGCTCAGACATGATAACATGCAGATCTAGATCACGAAACACGGACGACCTAATTGTTACAATTAGGACCAAATCAGTGCCAATACGTTATCTACAACTGCATCCTGATCAATTGGTTCGCCTTCAAACCACAAATTTGCACACTGATCAGACTTTGTGGAGGTGATTTTTTATTAAAATTAATTGTTTAATAACATGTGTTGGGTATTAACATAGCTAATATTCTATTAACATAGTTGGGATTCTGTCTAAATTGGTTATCTTTGCACCTTATTTGGAAAATGCAGTAGTTCAGACAACAATTGGATATAGAATGTTAGTTATGAACCCTTATTTTAGGTTTTTCCTTATAAAAAGGATTCAAATGGACAGATCTTAATGGGTCTAGAAAGCCAAATGGATATATCCAATGTTCACCAATTAAGGTCTGGGCAGGTCTGCATCTAGAGTGATTCTTGGCTGAATATAGTCCATCATATGCATTCTAGACATTGTCAATGAGAAGATGTCACGTACCGCATTGAAAAGTTAAAATGCCACGTATTGATTCAATATTAAGTTTAAATTTTTTTTGACTTTTCAACGCGATGTGTGACTGATCAAAAAGTGTCACGTGACATCTTCTTATTAGTGTGTCCACAGTTCGTGTGGTGGACTATGTCCACCCAAAAATCTCTCCTGAATTTGAGTTTGGTTTTGCCTGACACAATTAACAGCCTTAATAGAGTTGATAAAATTAACAGCCCGAGCATCAATATATATGCTTTGAAGGGAGGACATGATTCTCAACAAAGTTTGATTGTCAAATGTCATAACAATTTGAAGAACATGAGTGGTGAATGTATCTCCATGTTCATCGTAGTTCTTGTACTACATTTGTGTCTAAGACCATTAATGTCGCTATTAAAAAAAAGGAAAGCAGTATTCAACAATAAAATCTCTACTAACCAACATTTTGTAACTAACTTGGTTGAGCACTCTGCATTCCTTCTGTCCAAAAGGATAATTCAAGAATACACATTGATATGCCCTCCTATCTAAATTATTTTTTCCATGATTTTTGTTGAACAATAGTAGAGGCACCCTAAATCATGACATATATAGGATGATGCTAAAAAAATAATGATAAGGCGTGACCATGAAGGTTTACAGATAGAAATCTGTTCACAATATGAATAACGGTCATGACACTTTTCAGGATAATTTAGAAATATTAGATTTTAATTTTAGTGAGCTAGTCTCTCATCCAATAGCATCGACAAGGAACCATGTTGAAGCGGGAGATGTTGCCAAGATCAAAGAAGGCCAGAGATGAAATATTTCATGATTCACGCTCTGCATCTTGGTCATGTTTGAACTGCTATGTGATACCTTTAACAAAGTTGTTTTCTATTTTCTTTTGTAATCCAAGCATACCAATGTTATAAAACTTCATGTGATCTTTCTTGTACAAGATCAACTTTGCTTTTCCTCTCTTCTCCTTTATATATTCCTCCCAATTAATTAGATTTTAAAGTTATTGGATGTCTATACTATGCATCAACCTTAAAAAGTTTCAAAAAGATAAATTCAAAGCTAGACCAAGAGTATTAAAGTTGTTTTCATAATTCTTTTATGTAGAGATGTAATTTGGAAGAAAATATTTTTCCTTCACACAATTTCATCATCCGGCCCAAATTTATCGGAGTTTTTCAAGTTCCAACAAATTTGCATTGATGATTGCCATATCTCTTTCGATTTCTTTTTTCGGACTCTGCCATCTGAACAACCTTGCTTTATCATACTAGTACCATACGTCCTACTCAACCTCATAACATACTCTTTCTTCACATACAAATCACCCACAATCTTTCCATTCACTTAATACATATTCTTCTTAGCCTTATCATCTCACACCTCCCGAATCAAAAAATAAATAAAATTACCTACCAAATACAATGACTATGTAATTCCATCAAAGCTGATATATCTTATATCAGTGTTACTTCCTCACAATGTATCTCATTTCTAATTATATTTTGTATACTAATATTACTCCTTACCGTACTTTCCTCTTTTATGAGGCCAAAAGTGTTGAACCCATACATTATTTTCAAGCCTCTAAAGATATTGCATGAGTTACAATCGTGAACAATGAAATCAAAATTTTTAAAAGTACCAATACATGAATGATTACTGACCTAACTACATGCAAGAATTTTATTGATTGCAAGTGGCTTTTCAAGATGAAATATCATTCAAATGGCAGCATCGACAGAAAAATACAAGTATGGTAGCTACAGGATTCATTTAAACTATTGGTCTTTATATTTTTAAACCTTTGCCACAATGGAAAAGATGACAACAGTCGGAATTCTCATAACTTTAGCTGTGACAAGATAATGACCCTTGTTTTAAATGGATTTCATCGATACATTCCTTCTTGGAGATTCAGAAAGAATAAGTGTATATGGAGATACCTTTTAAAAGAAAGTTTATGATAAAAATATATCGTCAAGATGTTTTTAAGCCTCTCAAGTCACTACTACAAATTTGTATCTTTAATCACGTTTTCGATGCTTTTTAATCACGTTTGTTAAACGTGATTAATGCTCGCGTGATTAAAAATCAAGTACCAAGCGTGATTAAAGATGGTATCTTTCATCATGTTTCATATGTAACAAGCGTGATTAAAAATACTATCATTAATCACGTTTCAGATACGTCAAACGTGATAAAAGATCGTATCTTTAATCACGCTTCATATGTAACAAACGTGATTAAAGATACCATCTTTAATCACGTTTCAAATACAACAAACGTGATTAAAAATATGATCTTTAATCACGCTTCATATGTAACAAACGTGATTAAAGATAGTCTTATTTAACTATAAGAAAAATAGTCATAATTAATGGTTGGAAGCGGTGGAATTGTGAATATTTTGGAGGGGTTTTTAAATTTTTTTAATTACATTTGAAATTTCGGGTCACGTCAATCAATTGATCACCTTTAATTTTAAGAAACGTGATTAAAGATCATATCTTTAATCACGTTTATTAGTTGGAAGCATGATTAAAGATACTTAATATCTTTAATCATATTTAATTTTAAGAAGCGTGATTAAAGATCATATCTTTAATCACGTTTATTAGATGGAAGCGTGATTAAAGATATGATCTTTAATCACGTTTATTAGATGAAAGCGTGATTAAAGATATGATCTTTAATCACGTTTCATTAGCCAAACGTGATTAAAGATATCTCCTAGCTTTAATCACGCTTCCATCTAATAAATGTGATTAAAGATATGATCTTTAATCACGTTTCCAACTAATAAACGTGATTAATGATACCTAGTCATAAAACACAGTTGTTTTTTATTATTTATTGATCACGCTTTTCGGCTTGAATCGTGATTAATTGTTTATAACATCTAAACACGGTCATTTTTTCCTCTTTATATCACGTTTTTGAATTTGAAACGTGATTAAAAATTAAACGTGATTATAAATAGGCGTTGTTTAAACTCAAATCTGTAGTAGTGAGTCTCTTTATGGCTTTAATGGGGCACTGATCGAATCAGTGGTTTCACAAGCTATCTAGTGCCTTTCTCAAATTTGACTTTCAACAATGTTTCTTTGATCATTCCTTATTCACATCCACTTACGAGTCTAGCTTTATTGTCTTACTAATCTATGTACATGACATTCTACTCTCAGGCAATTCCACCAAGGTCATGAAAAAATTAAATATGTTTTGGATACTCAGTTTATAGTTAAAAACTTTGGTAGTGCCAAATATTTTCCAGGTCTTGAGATAACAAGCTTAGCCATTGTTACTTCATCATTCCAAAGGAAGTACACATTAGATATCCAATCAGAAACTAGCTTAACAGTTTATGAACCTGCCTTTCCTCTCATTGATGCAATCATAAGCTTGCAACTTCAATCAGCAAACCTCTTATTGAGTCTGCCTTTTAATTAAGGCTTATTGGAAGGCTAGTATACCTCACAGTCACAAGACCGTATATTACTTTTACTATTAACTATCTAAGTAAGGTCTTATCAACAGTTTGTGATCATCATATGCAGACAACTTTTCGTGTTGTACGCTATGTTAAGTCAACTCCAGACGAGGGTCTCATTTATGCATGCTCATCATCTCTCATAGTGACAACTTTACTCGCCCTCACACCTAATTGTTTATCAATGGCTTTTGTGTCTTCCTGGACTAATCTTTCATCTCTTCGAAATATCAAAAATAAGCATAACTTTTTTAGATCATCAAGTGAGGCTAAGTATAAAGCCTCTGTTAATGGCACTTGCGAGCTTCTCTAGATTACTAACAATCTATCCACTATACAAACTCACTCCCATTTCCATAGCTTGTGAAAGCAAAATTTTGCATTGGCCATCGCTTAGAACCCTATCATGAATAATACACAAAGCATATAAAGATCATCTGTCATCATTTCCATGCTCTAATTGCTTCTCATATCATCCAATTTTTTTATTAGATCACAAGAATAGTCCGCCGACATTCTTATCAAAGCTTTTCCTTTAACCATGTTTCACCGTCTCCTCACCAAGCTCAACCTGCTGGAAGCACTCAGATCCACTAATTACTTACTCTCTCCGTCCTCTAATTCATGTTGTTTAAGATTAATTTGAGTAAATTAAGGTGAAGTAAATGCTAGCAGTTGAACAAATTTAATGAGTGAGTGGTTGATGTTTTTTTTTAAAATTCGTGCAAAAAATAAAATTGGTAGATTATTACTGGTGATGAATGATTTTTTTATTAATTATGATAAAGAAGTGATTAATATTTGACGTTTTAAGATAATTGTTGATATTAAATGCGCATTGCAAATTGTAAAGTGACAAATAAAAATGAACAAAAAAATTCAATTAATTGACATGTAAAAGAAGATAGAGGAGAGTATTGTCCAAAAACCTCAATCCAGATTTTATTCCACAAAAGGCTGTCTGATTTCACTGTACGGATGAATGGGCTTGCGTAGACTGAACGGATTCGGCCCATATGTCAAAGGCCCAGCCCAGTCCAATTTCATACGACTTTTTGCCATTCGGCATCTTTCCGAATTCGGAAGCTCTTCTCAGTGCTCCGTCAATGGCGACTCTGAAAATGATTGGCAAGTCTACCTCCCCAAACTCTCTCATACTTACATTTTAATTTTGAATTTTTTTTTGATTAATTAAATAATTCTTCCCCGTTTGCAGATATAGCCGTCAATTTCACAGGTCAGGCACTTCTCTGCTGTTTATAGTTTGAATTTTTTGAATGGTAATCTGACGGCATTTGGATCGAGTTCTTGTTCTGAGAGCTTGGTGGCTGACGGATGTGTTGATTGGGGTAGCTATTACTATGCAGATGGAATGTTTAAAGGTATTTACAATGGGAAGCAGTACCACAAGGGTGATATAGCAGCGGTTTTAAGTAGGGCTTGGAGCAGTGGAGTCGACCGAATTATCGTAAGTCATCACCTCGTTAGCCTTATCTCACTGTTTAATTTAATTTTAAATCAGAGGTTTATTGTGTGGCTGTGTGTTTATGGTTGGTGTGCGCCATTACATTGCAGGTGACTGGTGGATCACTTGAAGAATCGAAAGAAGCTCTGGCCATTGCAGAAACAGATGGTTTTTAGTCTTCCTTATACCCCGTTTGGTTGGGTGTTCATGTATGTGTGCATAATTGTTCACTGATTGATGCAGGGAGGCTTTTCTGTACCGTAGGAGTTCATCCAACGAGATGCAAGGTTCATATTTTTTTATTACTTTGTTAGTTGTTCTGATTTATTCAACTTTTTTATTCCTTGTAGGAGTCACGTATTTTGAATTTTAATTAATAAGTTTGTAGGAATTTGAAGATAGTGGGGATCCTGAAACCCATTTTCAGGCGCTTTTATCATTAGCCAAATTGGGGATTGAGAAGGGAAAGGTAAGCTAAGATTGCTTTTTGTGAATCAGTGTAATAGTGGCTTAAATATGCTGAACTTGAGCAAAAGAGAATGGAATTTGTAATTTTATATTAAATATTGATGAAAATTGGTCCTATCAAAGTAAAAAAAGCTTCCCATCGCGAGTGTGACACACGGACTGATCTGCTATGAGAAGCGGCAAAGTGAAGTATCCATTTATATGCTCTGTCGATGATGGGAAAACTATTTATTTTCTCCTCCGGATAATAGCTTCATAAAAACTTGGTATCTAAAACTTGATCTTTATGATATACTTTTACTATGTATAAGGAAGGTGGTGGCCATTGGTGAGTGCGGTTTAGATTAT
Source organism: Kalanchoe fedtschenkoi (assembly GCA_002312845.1). Lineage (NCBI taxonomy): Eukaryota > Viridiplantae > Streptophyta > Magnoliopsida > Saxifragales > Crassulaceae > Kalanchoe > Kalanchoe fedtschenkoi. The sequence continues at coordinate 1,082,644 of NQLW01000100.1, forward strand.
GACAGGCTTCATTTCTGCCCTCCTGAAATTCAAAAGAAGTAAGTTGTTGCTCGGATCAAGTTTATGTGTAGATAATAAAAATGCTTGATAACTTAAATTTGCTTCCTTTCATACTAATTATCTTCTTTAATGTTATCATTCCAGGTATTTTGAAAAGCAATTTGAGCTAGCGTATGCAACACAGCTACCTATGTTTCTTCATATGCGTGCTGCTGCTGCTGATTTTTGTGAAATTGTGGAACGCAATAAAAGTAGGTGAGAGTTGAAGATTGTAATTTGATTCCTGATAAGGTTGCCTATCATATAAATCTTTTCATCTTCTGGAAATTGATCTTTCCCTCCTAACAGGAGATTTATTGATATTCATGTTCTTATGCGATGACTTTTTCATGCCTTATAATTCATTGACACCATCAATTTTTCATTAAAGGCCAGCTTGCAGAGTGTTCAACTACATGACTTCTATGATTCTGCATTTTCATGTGCATTCTTTTCTTAGTAACACAACTTTAGACAAAGTCTAGCACTTGAAAATTCAATGCTAGGACCCTACACAAATGAGAAAATAAATGAAGAATGCAGGCAGAGGAAAAACAAAGTAGAACATAAATGAATCAATTTTAATGCTAGGATTCACCATCAGTATTGTTCTTATCTCAATTTGCACTGATGCGTGCTTAAATGTGTCTCAGACTTTCATGGTCTCTTTTATTAGGTTTACTGCAGGTGTTGCCCATTCTTTCACTGGAAGTGATGAGGATTGTGCAAAGCTCCTTTCTGTCAGTGGCATGTACATAGGTGAAACTCTTCTTTCACTCTAAGATTCTTCTCCTTTTATATGCATGGTTTATGTGGATACTGATTGTGATGTGTTTTCTGAAGGCGAAAATAATTTTGAATGAGCATCGACTGTGTAGACTGTAGACAAATGAATTGCAATCTTATTATCTGCCACCAAACAGGTATAAACGGGTGCTCGTTGAAGTCTGACGAAAACTTGAACGTTGTAAAGGGCATACCTATTGAAAAAATGATGATTGAAACTGATGCACCATATTGTGAGATAAAGAACACTCATGCTGGCATGAAATTTGTTAAATCGACGTGGCCTTCTAAGAAAAAAGAGAAGCATGAAGAGGCCTGCATTGTCAAAGGCCGAAATGAGCCTTGCCTAGTTAGGTAACTGTGGATTCAATTTGTTTTCCCCGCTCAGTTTATTATTGGAACTCTGAACCTGTTTTTGTGTTTGTGTGTGTGTGTAGGCAAGTACTTGAGGTGGTGGCTGGCTGTAAAGGCATTAGCGATTTAGAGCAGCTAAGCAAGACCATTTACCACAACACCTGCAGGTAACTTTTTTTTTGGTATTTGCCACATCTATCTGTTCTGCATCCTTAATTGCATCGTCAACCTCTTAATTTCAGACATCAGCTTTCTGGGGCTCAGTTTTGATTTACCGTAACTCTCATCTACAGGGTTTTCTTTCCGCATGATCTAGACACGGCCGCTGATGCCATTCTCTCCGGTGACAGTAAAGCTCCGTGAATTTTCGGTCTTTCATGATTTAACCTCTTCCAGTATTGAGCCCGCGTCATTGGAACACTGCATGTGTCAGAAATCAAAATTGCATGACAAGCTGTCTTATTTTTGGAAAACTAATTGCCCAGATTTTTCCGGCAGTCTCAGCAATGACGTTTTCAGATCAACGTTCTCTGTGTTGCTCTTGAATGAAGTTTTGAAAATTTTCGTAAAAAACAGTTGTCAGTTTTATCAGTATTTCAGATGCTGGTGATACAAACGTTAACAGTTAAGACTGCATCCTATATTACAACACGGCACAGCTGAGTAAGTTCAAAATACATGAAAACCAAACACAAGTTCAGTGTCAGAAAATATTACAATGGAGATCCAGACATTTCTGTGTTCAGAATGCTTTATTTCATAAGAGATACTTATGTAGTTAGTACTACATTTTACTAAAGCTACTCAAGGGCTAACTGTCCTCCGCCATAGTTGAGGAAGACGACCTTTGATGCAGCAAGCCAAGAATGATTTGCCTTTCAACAGCAACCAAACAACGATAAGACCATCTTACCATTTTTAGCCGAAATCTGTTCAGCAGCCACATGGAGAACAAAATTTCTTAGTCTGGTTGCTGGGGATTGTGTTGTTAAGCATTTAGGTTGCAGCAGTTTTGCGCTGCTGCAACCCAATGACTTGGTGCCCCAATCCCATGCCCAGTATCCATAACTGCAGGGAGAGAATGTGAGAGGAAGTTTGTAGTGAAGCGGCGAAGGTCTCCCCTGGTGTACATACTGGTTGCTTCTGAGCCAGAAATGTGTGACATGTCACTGTTAGACTGTTTTGGAGAGTTCAGAGTGCCACTGTCGGATTGGAAGATTCCAGAGCTTGGGGAACCAGTGGGCTGAGTGAGTAAACCATTGCTAGTGGATTTCATGGAGTTCCCACCCATTCCAGCATCTGAAATTTTTGTATTTAAGAAGCGGCCACCACAGCCTCTTGGTCGCCTCATAGCATGGAGATGACGTGATTCGTGCATATATGGCTGCGGTATGGAAGAAATATCAAATTCAATAACCTGTTTTTGAAATGTAGAAGTGAAGTATGACTAACAGCAATGAGGGCACCTTCCGAGCTCTAATGGACTTTTTAACTAGTTCTGCCTTGGCTCGATACAGCCTGCGCCGGATGATGCCATGATACTGCTTAGCATTCACATATATTGGCCCATCATCTGAAGTCATGTCCAGCGGCAGCATCACTCGACCCTGAACCTGAATATAATGTGGCAGGAGGACAACCTCAATATAGTAAAATAGGTATTCGTGTTTCTTAGTAAATAGCAAGCCTATGCTCTATAACTTCTGTAACAAAATTCTGAAACTCAACCCAGCATTCTTGTTTTCATTCTGATAAAAATTAGCGTCGCTTATGGTTGCACATTTCTAAGTTTTGGCCCTAAATCTTTTCAGATAAAATTTCATTCACATAATAGAAGAAATTGCATGAAGTGATAATAATCTGTTAACAAAAGGAGTTTGAATAGTAGAGGCACACCGCCACTTGAGGTCCATATGTCGACATCACGCTATAAGACTGATCTCCATATGGGTACTTGGAATAAACCTACAGATTGGCAAGCACACTGAGTAAATCAAAAGTATCTGACTGGCATAAAAAAAAAACTGTAAGGGAAAGATTCATAGGCAATCAATTACCATAGCTTGACCAAATCCTGACTCAAGATGAGACTGATAGTCTGGCAGAGTTGGCTGAACAGTAACAGATGCTCGAACATGCTGATTTCTTTCCCCACCTAAACATGTTCATTATACCAAGATATCAAATCTTAATATCCATGATTGATTAAAATCTAGCTTCATTGGCCTAGCTTACAGAAGATTTTATTCAAGTCTTGTGAGTTAGCCAACTCCCACATCATTTTCGGTTAGAAAAATTAAATTATCTCACCTGCCAGGACATTTTTCTCATCTACTAATAAGAAGAATGAGAGAGCTACATGTTAGTTAGAAAATAAACCTCAGAACCGGAAGCTGTTCTTAAGAATTTAATAGAAGCTAGGGCGTTGGATTTGATGCTCCAACATTTATGAAAATACAGTAATTGTCTTCACACTCTTAGCCTATTAAATGTATTGCTCTCATAGAATAATAAAAAGAAGACGGTGAAGCTTACCAGTGGAGATAGTGAATTGAGTAGAACCCCCTTTTCCAGCTCCTTTCACCACCTCTGAAGGATCACTTTTGGTAAGTGTGAACTGGCTTCCAGCAGCAGCATGTTCAGCAGGTAAGGCCTTCAAATGCCGGAAGGCATCTGTAGGATCAGAGTGAGAATCAGCAGCCCACCATGGCATTCTCTGGCCTGATGTCAAATGCCCAATAGTGTTTTCGGACATTCCTTCATACTCTTTCAGATACACAGTTTGCATGATAAAATATGCACAGCCGATGGTTCAACACCTGCAACACAATGCTCACATAAAGTTATGATTCACCTACAACACAGCCTAGATCAATCATTTCAACTTTTATGTGCAAGAAAATATCATAGATGACTATAGATGAGATCAGTCACGAGACCGATTTCAAACTTTTGGAGAAAGGCCCAATACACTATCCAGGGAAATAGTCCTTCTGAATTTGTTGCCGAAAACAACTTCAGTTACACCCCATCTCAAATTACTAAAAATTCACTAATAAAATCCAGTTGAAATAAATCCAAATGAAATCACCAAATCCAGCTGAAACAAGGAAGATCCAAACACAATACACAAAAAAGAAGAATCTTTCAACTCAAAATTTATGGTGGATTTTTAAGGGTACTCATATTCAACTGATTAAAGCAAGGATCTTTACACCACCCATAAACCCAGAAATCCCAGAAACGTAGATAAAACCAACACAAGCCAAGCTAAAAGGTCAAACACGAGCTGATTCATACAACAAAATTCCAAGCTTTTAAAAAAAGGTGCATATGCGTACCAGTTGAGGATTGAGCTTGAAGTTCCTAGCAAGATGGAGACGGAGAAGGAGCGGAACCTATTCGGTAGTAACCATGTCGGTACAAATGGGAGCAAAGGGAGAGCTGGAGAAGGGAGCTGGAGAGAGAAGGAGACGTCCAATACGTGCCAATCCAACAACACAGAGCTCAGCCAATGGAGCATTTCATTGTATTAATGTCTCTGTTTTAATTTATTTAAATTTTAGATTATTATTTTTTTAAAAAAAAAAAAAGTTGTCATTTTGAATTTAATTAACTCTTATGATTAGTTACGCAGTGGTCCCTAAGCTATTTGTGTTATTGCTGCCATTTGCAATAATTAAGGGAGTTAAAGATAAGATTAGACTGTTTTTAATGTTTAATAATTTATACTTATGCGATTTGATGAGTCGTACAAATGAATGACACTTTGAGATGAGCGTGCATTGAAATTGATCCAAAAGTTGTTGCTACTTTAACATTGTTTAACATGGTATTAATCCTTTAATCAACAAAAATTCCATAATTATATTTTTATAAATATAAGAAAATCCTGTTCTAGAAATGATGAAGTGACTCATTAAAATTAAAGATCAAATTTTGCACCACTCCAACATCACACTTCGAGCGTCTGCACTAATTTACTTAAAGAGTCACGCCACCTTTTTTTAAAGTTGTTTTTTTTTAATTATTTATTGTATGGTTGAAGTGTACATTCCATCTATTTGATACATTTCGATGGACAATTACCAATAAACAGACTTTCATGCTCTTCTAATAAAACTCTCATTTGTGCTCACTTTTTTAAGTAAAATCACGCTACCTTCATATTTTGGGACTCTACAAAATTTATCATAAATTAATATTTTTTTTTGTATATTGATCTCATCATGTTAGGTAAAAAACAATCGAGCAAAAATGACGTAGTTTTATGATTCAAAGATTATTCGATACTTGTCTCCTAAATTAATTAACAAAATTATACATATTGGAATTGATACGTGATAGTTGATGATTGGTGGATACTGTTTGAAACTATGTAATTTTGTATAAAACTATCTGGTATTATGTTGCAGTAAACTAGCTTTGCTGTTCTGGATAACTATCCAATTTTTTCACCGCTCCAAGACAACACACGCCATGTGTTTAGTCTTGTGATAAAATTTAGAGGCCTCTTCTTTATCTTAGTGACATTTTTCTTAATTATTGAATATTAGATCTTCGGAAGGCCGGTCATGTGACAAAGTGTATGGTGGATTATGAAATTAGATATCAATACAAGTCTAACATGGATCAAATAAATTAGACAAGTGATTGTCTTTAAAGAACTAGTATGTAGGATAAGATAGTGGTGATATTTCTTCCTAGAGAAATCATCAAAGTTTCATTCACTACTACAGAAAAAACATGATATGCGATGATGTTTACATTAGATAGAGCTTAGACTTTAGACGATGCTTAAAAGTAATAAGCACCGTATAAAGTATTGCTGCTAAAATCTATGACATCTTGGTTAACTTTGGACGGGAGTTGTAGGTAATAAGCACC
>NQLW01000100.1:1095104-1126297 GCA_002312845.1 Kalanchoe fedtschenkoi
ACATCTTTATTCAATGCGGGTCAGCTCACGCGCACCTTTAGGTTGAGTTTGGTTTAGGGAAAATTTGACGGAAAGTAAAATTAGATGGAAAATTGGATGAAAAATGTGATTCTACATATATTAAACAAGTTCAATGTATCTTAAGCAAATAACTATTTTTTGAACAAATTCAATGTATGAAATGATAAAATGTTAATATTTTTCTACCTATTTTTCATAAAACTTTCTATGATTATGAAAAATGAAATGGATTCCCAATAATTTTCCTTGATATTTTATTTATAAAACCAAACAAAGAAAAATTAGATGAAATCCTTAAAGATTCCATTTCTTTTCAATTTTCCCTCAAACTTTCATTTCCACTCAATTTTCCTTAAACCAAACATAGCCTTAGCGTATTAAAGCGTAAATGCATTACCACCGAAACTCAAACCTATAAACCTTGTGATTGTTAGACAACGGCTTTAATCACCTTTAGCCCTTGAGGTGAGCTTTGTCATCAAGAGTGGGAGTGTGGTAAATTAGAAATTTGATAATTCTGGTGTTGTGTGTTTTTCTTCCTCACATATGATTATGTTTTCCTCTCCCCGGTTTGAGAACTCGCCCCTCTCCTCCATCGAAACTATCTGTATTGCATAGCATGAGTGTTAATTGGTGATTGTTGTGTATAGTCTGTTTTACGTGTGATTCATATGCTGTGTATATATAATCTTTTCGTACGTTTGATTCATATACATGTTGTGATTTGTTTGTAAATATATTGATTGGTATATGTACTGATTGTAAGTTTGCATTAAATATTTATTTTCTTTTCGTAAAATTTATGCAGTGCAATAATTTCAATATATAATATATTCAAAGTACTTATTTAAACAATATTCGTTTTAATGGGTTACTTATGTACATGGCCGGTCCTGACATTTTCGAGGTCCTGTGCAAAATTAAAAATGAGACCTAAGTTATTAAAAAGAGTAATGATACTTCGATTTTATTCATTAAAAATGTAAATGCTTCACGAATGTAAAGGGGATATGTACCTGACTTCCAAGTACATCTGAAAAATTAAAATCATAGAAACAAAAAAAACTCAATCATTACAAAATAATATAACATAGTAGCTAGTGTTAATACAATAAACCAAAACAATAAATCACAGACAACTCATCGTAAGCATAAAACTCAACACCAGCCAACTCAACCACCCATAAAAAAGCACAAATAAAAAGAGTAAAAAAGCATACGAATGTGTATGAAAACCTTTAAAAATAAACATTTATTACAATATAAAATAAGCCATTCAAGCCTTTGACTTTGTTAATATTCCTGATTTTCATGAAAGACTTTAGCCAAATTACAAAAACTGCATCTGAGTTGGGAGAATTCCATACCTTTAACACTTTTCAATGTTACAAAAAAGTGCATCTCTTGGATTTTTCCAACACAAAAAATTACGGCAAATTCTTCTTAAGAGGGGAGAAGGAGATCAAAATGAGAACAAGCAATTGGCTGTCATACAAGCATTTTAAAACTGAAATTAAAAACTAAACACAAGTAAATAGATAATCCTAGACTCAAATTGGATGGGAATTGAGCGTTACTAGCAATTGAAATTAAACTGAAATTATATAAGTAAATAGATGACAAAATAAAGCATTTGAATTATAGGTTGGATATTAAACTGAGTTTCTATGTCTATGTTGTACTCAATCAAAAGTCAGTAAAATCAAAGAGAGTACTAGTTCTGCTACAAACCTTTGAAAATCGGATTAGTAGTTGAAGCGGCTCGAGAGAATTAAGCCGCTGCCGTCTTAGCATCTTGCGACTGCGAGAGCATGTCATGGAAGGTTAGGATTTTAGGGGAGTGATGGACACGATTCGGAAGTGGCCGGGGAGGATCAGAGAGAGATTATCGGGTTATAGAGGGAAACCGGTCGAGGTTCGGATTGGAGTGGGGCTTTGCGATGAGGGATTGAGAGACGATTGAACTGTGAATGAATTGGAGGTGCTTTGGAGACGAACATTGCTACTTTGACACTGACACGTCAGATTTGGATTGGCATTTGACAGAAATTGGAGGCTTTTTTTTACTAAATTGGAGGCGTTTTTGATGAATTAGAAGCCCACATTTTTTGGAGGTTCATTGCAAGCGCTCTATTTGCGCCGGGCTCGGGGCTAAAACTGGTTATGTAGTTAAAAAATAATTTTGTTTTTTTCGTAAACAGAATATCTTTTGTTATACTGCTTCTTTTTGTTGTGATGAATTATAAAAGTGGTACATAATGAGCGCTTATACTCCTAAGCTATTTCTCACCACATATTTTTTTCCTGTCATTTTATGGTGCAAAATATGTTTTGTGAATTGTAGAATGAGAGAAAAAACATAGGAGGAGGAATAGAGAGAAAATAAAGTGCGAGAGTACGTACGTAGTTGATGGTGTTTCATCCTATTTTTAACTCAAGCTCCCCTCTCAGCGATGACCTTCTCTTATATAAAGTGAGAAACATAAGAGGTTTGTGAACAACAAATGCTGTTACTTGTTTGGCGCTTTTTATATAAAGTCATGAATAAAGACGACATTTTTGTCCAAAAAAATGTCGCATAAACGGTGTTATGGGTTTAAACAATGATATTTTAAAACACCGTCCGAACCTCTAAATTTAAAAACTAAAACTGTGTATTGTTCACCATTTTAGACTGCGCTTTTACGTATAAAACACTGTATTATCTTTAATCGTCGTCTTAGGTCTAAAAACTTAGTTCCGTCTATATACTTAAATTTAGCAGTGCATGTTAACGAGATCACGGTCAACAAAAATTTAAAATGAGAAGATTAATTATGATGATTCTGCGTCAATGACGATCAATAACATGGCAACCAAAACTTTTTTGTCGATTCAGCCTGGAGGGATAAAAGGGAGCCCAGAATGGATTAGAAAATTACCATCTATAATAAATGTGGTCGCCAAAGCGATCGAGAATGTTGATCCCCAAAATTCAACCGGGAATGTGATTGCTGCTTCTGTGGAAATTTCGGTCGAAGATATCTACATCATCTTTGTCGATAGCTAGGAATCACAATTTTGACGACCTCCTTATGATCCAAACTTGTGATCGCTAAGATCCAATTTTTGTTTTTTTGTAAAATGTTTCAGTCAAACAGAGTTTACTTAGGTCTAAATGCACTAGCAGAATAATTTTTTTTCTGCGGATCAAAAATTATCCGAAACAAGTCCGAAAGTTATCCGAAAAATATATTTTTTCGAGTACAAAAAACAACTCCGAAAACGGCCCACAATCAAATCCGAAAAATTTTCTTTTGGGCTTTGTTTCAGATGTTTTTCGGAAATAGGTTAATGGGATTAAAAAATATAAAAATAGAGGGACAACAGAAGAGTTTTTTCGGATCATATATTTTTTAATTCATTTTCGGTTTAATGGAGGAGTGTTTTAGGGTTTGTCTAAAATTAGTTATCCGAAACAGATGAGAATTGGTCCGAAAATTAGTTCGAAAACAAAATTAGGATAAGATAATTAATGTGAACAAAATTTAACAAAATTGGTGTTAATCCTTAAAATTCCGTAAATGGTCCGAAATGAATCCGTAAGTTAAGGACAAAATTAAGAACAAAATTATAAAAAAAATAATTAGCCCGAAAAAAATTAGAAAAAGAACCGAAAAAAATTGATGTTAATCCTCAAAATTTCCTTAAGTGGTCCGAAGGAAATCCATAAATTAAGGACTAAGATTAAGAATAAAATTATAAAAAAATAATTAGTCCGAAAAAAGTTAGAAAAAGAACCGAAAAAATTGGTGTTAATCCTTAAATGGTCCGAAGGGAATCCGTAAATTAAGGACAAGATTAAGAATAAAACTATAAAAAAATAATTAGTCCGAAAAAAGTTAGAAAAAGAACCAAAACAAATTATAGAATTACGAAAATATTCCGAAAAAAATCTGAAAAAATAAATTTAAATATGATTATTTGAACAAATCCAAAAACAATTTGGAATGGTCCGAAAATAATTAGAAAATGGTCCGAAACTATATCCAATAGTCCGAAATGTACCCGAAATTGACCCTCAAACTGTACACCCGTATTAACTCCACCGCAAACCCGAAAAAATAAACCCCAAAAGGTCCCGACAGTGGTTAGAAAGTGATCCGAAACGGACCCGTTTTTAACCCAAAACCCGGTAAAAATCCTCTTACCAGCCGAAATACATCCGAAAAAATTTTTCGGACCACGCTATGTCCGAAAATCTTATCCCGATAAATTTTTGAATTCTGGTAGTGATGTGTAGGTTATAACGTGGTAAGAATGTTATGAGACGAATATGAGCATAATTAACTATAGAGATATGCGGGATGTACAGTTTGCAAGTAGAAGTCTAAAAAAAGAAACATAATTTATAACAGTTCTTTATCTATCATAATTTACTTTTGAAAAAAAAAAAATACTCGAATGCAGCTTGGATTATCAGAGTTGTCATAATAGTTTTTTTGACCAATGTAGGATGTCATTTATGATTGATAGTGAACTCGATCGTTAAAAACTGATCTTATTAAAATTGTTGAAGACTGGTTAATTGATTATGAAAAAATTAAATATCATTTTGTTTGTGTCTACAAAACAATATAAATTAATTTGATGGCAAAAAAATATAATTTTAATGCACAAGTCTAATTTTTATAACAATATGAGTCTAGAAATGCATCTGTAAATTTTACTTCACAAATTAGTCATTTTTTTTCTTACATCATTTTTATTTGCCTGCATAATTGAAGAAGTGGTGATAATGCAAAGCTTCAATCAATTTTTTTTTATGTTTTAATATGGATTCTTAGTTTTGACATTACCTGCATAGAAGTGAGAATCAAAGCTGTCAATCCACTTTACAGCCACACAAACGACGTAATTTTGGATAATATTAATCATTGTCTTAGTGACACATGTATATCTTAAATACAACAATTTAATTTTGGATAAAACCACCTATGTTTTTTTATAAAACCACACATGTTTTAAATGACTGTATATTGGCTTGGCTGCCCTCAATATGGATCCGCCTGCATATTACTAGTATTTCTGACCCATACTTAACTGGACAAATATCAATTCAAACTAGCATGTCTACAATATCATAGCATATGGTATATAGATATACCTCATTCTTTAAGAAGAATGTTTTTAACCATAATTAATATTATTTATTATAGTGTCTAAAATATTTAATTTTAAAATAAATAAATTAAGCAACCTAGCCAGCTTTATAATAAATTTTGCTTCACCATTATTAATCAAAAGGCCTTTAAGAAACAAAACCCTTTTCACATAAACTGTTTACTATCGATTCTTAATTAGAATCCTCTATTAAATTTGTGATAAAATTGAGGAAAAATAGTTGGAACGGAAAATTTTATTTAGGGACTAAAAAGCCTTTAAAGTTCAGTTTTTTTCTCTCTCAATATTTTCTTATGGGGGTCGTGCAAACTGCGAATTATATACTTATTTTAAAAGATTTGACAACATTTCGTAACACTAAATTTTATGGGAAAATGATAAACTACACTATCATTCATTCAGGAAAAGAGAATCAAATAAAAGAGTCTGAAAGAAGTTTAACTGGGGAATACAAGAGTACAAACAAAACACGATGAGATGGATTGGAAGCCTAATTAGTCAACCTCAAAATTTGTAATGATTTCTCACAAAAATGGAGCTGAATAATTTCAGATTTCTCTCCCCAGAATGTAGCTTCTCTATCCAATATTCAAACGCAAGGCACCCAACCCTATTTTTGTTACCTTTTATACTCCTTATTTTTCAAGAACAATATCCACTATTCAAGTTATTCTTCTTCCTTTTATTTGGATTGCAGATGCTTTCATCTAATAGAATTTTAAATATTGTTAAATCGGAGCAGAGCTGAATAACCCGAGGTTTAGCGATTCGGCCGCGCACGAGACATGGTACGGGAACATGCTTACTTATCTTTCATTTGTTATGCTTTTGTAATATGAAATCTGAATGCATGTTGAAATTAATTGGCAGAGAAGTATTTATTCAAGTGTATACAAGAGGCTAACATTTCAGTCATATGTTAAGATGAAATATATTATAACAGTTCGACAACAGTTGTTTTTCAGTGAATCGAACAACTCGATCGGATACCTGGCAAAAACCATCTAATTTATTCTTGGTTAATAGTTCAAAGTGATTTTTTTTAGTTACGTGCTGCATAAATATCCAAATATCTTAGAAAAATATGTCGACCAATCATCACTTAAAAATCTGAATAGAATTTATCAATAATAACATTTTTTTTTAATCCCACTGGATGTGACGAATGCATCCCACCAACCCTCTCATAGTGTGTTATATAAACTTGCTCACACGCTTGAATATGAACCCTAATTCAAAGTGAGATCCGGCATGACAAGACGAAAAGTTCACCTCACATGGATCTCCAATGCATCCTCAATTAAGGAAAGCTATCTTCAGAAAAAGAAGGGAATGCTTGATGAGGAAAGCGACACAGATATCCACTTTAACCGGTGAGGAGGCTTGTGGCGTCGTGCTGAGTCCACCTGTTTATTGGCCACCGTCAATTAATGGGGTTCTTGACAGATTTTTGAGTCTGCACGAAGCTGATCAATGTAAGAAAATGACCACTCCTGACTCGTTCATGCAGGAAAAGATTGCTAAGATGGAGGAAGAAGTTAATAAAGAGCATAGAAAAGCTACGGATCAGGAGATAAACTATGTGACGCACTCTATTTATTCACATGGCAAGCCAATTGATTGTTTAACTTTTGGTGAAACATAACAGCTGCTTTGGTTTATGGGGGAGCTTAAGAAGAAATGTCAGCTAAGAGTTCTCCACTTGAACCAAGAAAACTCACCTGAATCACTTTCGGTACCACCACAACCACCAATGAAGTCGTCAGGTATGTTTACCAATAAACGCTAAGGATAACCATGGCAAGAACACAACAATTTAAGTGATGGTGATATGAAGAATTAATAGGGGCAACAACATGATTGTGATCAATGACCATGCCAGCCCTACTACTGAGGACAAGATCAGATCAGTTGATCCAACCAGCAGCATCTCTGGTCATGATTGTGATCAATGACCTTTTCTTAGACTTTCGCTTTCATCATTTAATTTATTGAATAAATGCTTCTCATGATAGTCATTAAGAACCCTAGAAGATAATCATAAGATTTTACCAATTTCAAGATTTCAAAAATTCAGAATTTGATGTATGTTTGATTGCATATTTGATTAAGAGATATCGTGTCTCACTACAACAAATTCCCATTATATTTAACGCAGGTATGAATTCAATGGATCAGGTTATTGGTGAATCGAGAGTAAAGTATTACTTCCTGACGGTGTTGAAATAGACTGATTCCATCTTTTTTTTAATTATAAAAACAAAAACTTTATTATCCATCGCCCTCTTTCAGGGGCTGTACTTGCCCTTCCTATTTGGGAAATGTTCAATCTTAGCGTGACTTTATATACATATATACACACAACATCCTTATAGTACCGTTATTTTTTTTTTTTATTAAACTTGAGATCCTTGGATCTATGACAAACATAAGGATACTGAGTTTCACAGTGGTACAATGGTTCGATAATTTCGTAATTACCTCTTGCAAAAATGTTACATGATTGAACATTATTGTATTTCTCAGCGCAAAACAAGGGTTTGAAATTTTTTGTTTCATAACTTAATACCAAAGTAGCACTCCAAATGAAATAGTAACATTTGATGTTATTGATAAACTGGTTGATATCTATAATTTTAAATTGATATTTTATGATCAATTATGAATAATTCATCATGGAGAATGGTGTTTTCAAAAATAATTAGTGAGCAAATGTTCAACATATATATGATGTTATATATACTTTATCTAGAGGATGGAAAATTAAGGTAAAAACTATAATTGGATGCAAAATTCAACATAGTTTTAATAAATTGGCATCAACTATCTGACCTTTTGACCATCTGAATATTTCTGTTAAAATGCGGCAATCATTTCTCTAATTTAGTCTTTTGTGACCTAAAAATTTCTAAAATGTTACTGGATATATTTGAAATGTGAAACCCACAATTTTACACGTAAATGTGAAACAAAATTTGAGTAATTTGACAACCAGAATAAAAAAAAAATTGCCAGTGAACAAATGATCGATAATGGCCCCAAAAGGCCCGGGTGGGAGAATATTTTCAGGCATAAAAAAAATACTCGAAGATCATAAAAAACCTCAAAAGAATGTTTATAGGCCACTCAGCGGACCTGGTGTTTTTCGGGCATGCGTGGAAGGATACAAATTTGATTTTAACCAGTTGGCACATTTAGGATATTTTTGTTTTTATTAATTGGTTTCAAATTGTCCGATACTTACCCGTAAAATATTTTTGGGAATCGTGTTGACTGAAAACTGATGTCCGCTAAAGTAAAATTTATTGGTAATGTTTATATCACAATCCTAATTTTTTTTGCATTCCCTATCAAAATTTATAGGTTTTTTGGACAACTCTTATCAAGCATCTGGGCGCTCTATAAGTATTACTGAGCACTTACCAGATATGCATCAAATAGTTAGTGGGAAATTTAAGATTTTTATTTTTGGGTGAATTTCGAAAACAAGTTCGATGGCTTTTAGGTTAGTTTTAGATTTTTTAGTTGAATATCGGATATAATTTTTCAGGCCCCATTCATGCAAGGGTATCACCTTATTATCAGGTCCCTCCGGGTCAAAAAGTACGGATAGTTTTCGGCCTCTGCCGTTGCCTTTTCAAGCCCGCTTCTCACCCCTCTTGGTCAGAAGACTGCACAGCCAAGCGCAAGACCCGCACGTTGCATATTGATCGTGTACGTGCTAATAATTTAAGCTGATGCGTCACACAAAGAAAAAAAAGAAATAGAGCTGACTTGGCATTGGCCGAGCGGGGTAGGCATATGATATGACACGTGCACGAAACACATAATGTTTTCAAATCTCGAGTAAGCAGAACTAAACTATCTTTTGAAGGTCATACGTTCAACATATATATAATCTGATTCAAATGATTCAAATTGTCACAGAAAGAAGAAACAAAGATCTACAATTATTAAACATGGGTCAATGCCTAATTTACGACAAATTTCTGCCAACAAGATAGTCAAAGTCGATGGAAAAATTATTTCCAAATTTGGCTTCTAAACTGAATAGATTTCCTCTTCAGCCTAGAAGTCTGAATCAAATAGGAATCCTAAAAGATATTTATCAGAAGATCTGCATCAACATATTGCTTAAGTCCTAAGCTACCCAGACCTATATAAGGAGGTCTCTGCCTCAAGTGTGTTTGTATGGAGTTTCAACCTCGTGCCTAAGGTGCAATCTTTGACGTGCAGTCAAGAATCTTTAAGGCAGTAGTTGAGAGAAGTAAGGGATTTCATTCTAACCTAGGTCTTAGTCAAATTGTAAGGGTTGTTCTTACCTTTTTTCACTCATATGTATATGTCTATGTCCCTTCTTAGCTGAATCTATTGGGTAGTTTAGGCGTTGTAAACTTGTAATGATTATTGTGAGATAATTTGTGCTTATAAATTCTATTTATGTTAGTATTATTACTACGCTGAACTGAATGATTGTAATGAATTGTATGACAAAAATCCAATGTGTGTAGTGTCTCGTTGCATGAAGACTAGGCGCTTAGAATTGATTGTGAGGGTGTGATTCAATACCAATTGAATAAGAGAATATATAGTAACATATCCTAAGTTCTGTGGAAGAAACATAAGTTAATTTGAATTCCTACCACAGTAGCACAACCGCATATGTCTTGTTGCTTGACTAACAATCTACCATAGAATGTTAGACATACAGAAATCAATATCAATGACTAAACAGTATGATGAGTGTAGAATATGAGCAATTATTTACATCTTATGATAGGAGATGTATATTTTACTTAATCCAATGCATAAATAGAATTTCATCTTTAGCACCAATGATCGATAATCTCATAAGTCAAGCAACCTAAACTACATGTTTATCCTACTGATCTTTTACTTAGTGTTCAGGTTGAAGTGACCACAATAACCATTATAATTCTAAATCCCCCCTAGAATTTGAGTCGTTCATTTATTAATAGTCAAGTTAATAACGTGACTAGAACTTAGTCACTATGGATCAATCATGAACTTACTACTAGCTAGTGAGCGCATGTATTATAAATTTATTTGCGTATGACAACTCAATGACGATCTTGTCAAATTGGCGTCGTTGCTGGTTACTGAGATAACTTTGCAGCATTAGTAATTCATCAATTTTTGTAAAATTTTAAATTTTATATTTAGGATTCAGAAAGAGTCATAGCATAGCTTGGTACCTTGAATGCGTGATTTGTATACTTTTTCTCAATTTAACTTTCAGTGTGCTACTGCACGCGGCTTGACACACCTAGCGTGCGGCTTAATTATATTTTCTCATATATATTCCCAGACATCACTGCATTAATTCTCTTGGCGTACTGACATGGTTGTTGCAATTCACGAATCCTATGTTTCAGGATAACCCATAACCACCTTACCAGGAGCTCGAACAGTTATATGATCAATAACACGCAGAAGAAGGAGCACCTAGACAAGGAACAAAGATGGAAGCACCAATAGAACCAAATAGATAGACAATGAGAGAGCTTACAACACCACATTAACTCTCTTTTCAGACCGTCTGATGATGAAGATGATACTGACATCAAAATTAAAAGTTGGAGTTATACCCAACTTCTTAAATTTTAAGGGACATCGAAAGAAGATGTCCAACAGCATCTTTGATTTTTTAATGTGGTTTGCACAATCAAGAAGCCGGTTGGATTAGACATCAATCGGTTTAGGTTAATGGCATTCCCATTTTCCTTTCTTGATGACGCTAAAAATGGTTGTTGTATATAAGTTCAAGTATTGTTACAATATGGAATCAGATGCAGGATACGTTTCCTACAAAATACTTTTCTATAGCTAAAGCTAGTCAGATAAGGAGCGAGATACGTGGAGTCAAGCAGCACCATAGTGAGATGACTCATGAGTCTATGAGCATTTTAGAAGTTTATTGACTAAGTGTAAGAATCATGGGTTTGCCGACCAATTCCTAAATGAGTTCTTCATCGATGGCATGCTGATGGAGGAATGAATAATGCTAGATGTTGCAGAAGGTAGATCTATTCAGAATAAGTATTCTGATAATGTGTGGACAATCATTAAAGAGATGGCTGAAAATTCCAGATTGTTTGACTCCCAAAACCAAAGATGCATTGCACAAGGTTTCCATCTCAGATACACTATCAACACCAATTTCAGAATCATCCCCTGATGTCTCAAAATTAAAGACCATGGTGCACAAGATGCTAAAGAAGATGGAGATAACTACAATGCAACAACGTGAGGTTTACATATCTCTTAAGCACACTACTAACATTTGTTCTTCTTGGCAGCAACCAAGAGGATTTGCACCTCAGTGTGAGAAGAAAGTTGCTAACAACTTGAAACCACATTCATGAATAGAAAAGCTTGAAGAGTATATCACAGATCATGACAACAAGCTTAATTCACATATTGTGAGCATACAACAACAACTCACAAACTTAACCATGAACGTGAAATAAAACAAGAGCGACCAGCTGATTAAGATAATGTAAGAATTGATAGTTGAAGCCAAGGCTATAAACACTAAGGAGCTGAGCTAGGTTACTAGAGGTCAATACACAAGAAGCAAATGAATCTATTGACGCGTGCCACCTCATGCGTAGAAAGGAACTCACCTGAGTGCGCGGCCGAGCAGAATCAAAAGGACATATTTAAACCGCGAGCCAAGGAGGAACCAACCGCGCATGTAGCGTTTGATTTAGCGCGCAGCTCAAAACTCCCAGATCACTCTAGCAGCAGGTTTGTTTCAATCCAAACTCATCTTTTAATTATTATAAACCTGTTATACCTTTCCCATCGTAGATTAGAGCTCCTAAAAAGATAATGGATGATGAGGATATTTGTGTTTGGAAAAGTGAAAATTAATATCCGACTAATTGAAGCAATCCCACAGATTCCGAAATATCCAAAGTTCTTGAAGGAGCTCTGCACCAAACGACGTAGTCTACAAATAAATGAGAAGGTAAACATGAACATAACAGTATCAGCTATTCTCAAGAAAACTTCCATCAAAATGCAAGGATCCATGTATCTTCTCTCTGAAGTGTGTCATAAGTATGATGCTTATTGAATATTGCATGCTGGAATTAGAAGCATCTATCAATGTTATGTCATATGTCATCTATAAATTATTTAATTTAGGACCCTTGAAGAAAGATAATATCACTATCACACTTGCTGATCATTCTAACATTGAGAAAGTTTTAGTACAAGTGGATGGTCTAGTTTTTCCTGTCGATTTCTACGTATTAAAGATGCAAGATGACAAGACACATCACATTTCATCACTTATTATTGGGCGTCCATTCATGGCTACCACAAATATTAAAATATATGTGAATACTGGAACTTTATCAATGGAATTCGACGATGACATCATACACTTAAAGATTTGTGATGCTATGAAAAATATCAATTGAAGACACTATATGTTCCATGGATATCATTGACCACATAGTCGAGGAGATGTTTGAATAGATTGCTCTGGACCATGAAGAAGTTGAGTTGAATGGATTTGCTAAACTCTCCGCCATATATGGCACAATTCTACATAGTAACCCTGATAGTTCCATACATTTGTCTGAGTTATCAAAGTTTATTCCATGTATAATGTAGGCATAAACGAATGACATCAAAGAAAATAAAGAATTTGGAGACCTATCGGACTACAAAGAATCCTTTTACCAGCACGCAGCAACGCGCATGAAATGGAGAGTACCCAAGCGCGCAGTCTTCTTAGAATGATTAATTTTCTCTGAGCCATATTTGGATTACTTCTTTTATGACATCACCCCAGAACTTGATGAGCCTCAAATGCAGATGCCAGTTGCTGACCAATTGAGCCATGACTCCATTCTTTCAAAACAAGAAGCTTTTGCTATGTCTATAAGGTCAGAACATTAGGTATCTCATACAACTAAAAAGCTAAATAACTTTGCAATTCCATGTGTTATTGAGAATATTTGCATTAATTACTATATGATAGATTTAGATACAATGGTTAATATTATGACTTTTACTCTATATATTCTAATTTATTGTTAGGGCACTTAAGCCATGCTATATAAATTTCAATTGGCTAACCTCTCTAATGCACACTCTAAGGGAGTTGTAAAGAATGTTGTAGGGCAGGCGGATTGATAATCTTTTCTTGCAGATTTATATGTGAACTGGGATAAAAAAGATGATTGAGGCCCAGCCTCATATTATCCTAGGCGAGCTATAAACGTAACTGTTGTTGCAAAATCCATTGCAATAAATGAAGACAAACTAGATGACATTGCATTGAAGCAATTACCGCCACATGATTGATATAGATAAAATTTGAGATGGTTGCCCTGAGAAAAAGCTCCACCACCTTGATACGGTTGAGTCATCGTCGCGCCTAACACATTAAACAAATGCGCTTATCAAGAGACAACTCGATTTTTAATTTTTGCATTTAATTTTTGTTTCCTTTAGTTAGTTAGTAATCTAAATTTTTGTTTGTTTAACTAACCCACTAACACTTTGTTTCTATGAGTCTTCAAACTATGACAAAGTCGTAGTGTAAGATTTTTGAAGGATCACGCCAACTTTCTAAATTTTTAGAAGCAAGCCGCGCACAAGTTCATCACTTGTCACGCGTGCAGTTTGGTTATTCAAGCTTGCGGGATGTGTTACAGCGAGGCCGCGTGCAATGAAGAAGATCCACATGCTTAACCAGCGCACGAGTAAGGAGTCCAGTTTCACTAGATTTCTGAATTCTTTCTCTCCCTACTTATTACTCCCTTTTTACTATCTGTATGCTTATGAATTGTGAGGACATAGTAAATTTTTAATGTGAGTGGGAAAATTATCACATAGTGTTTAATAGAGTAAAATTTAGTGTTTAATAGAGCCTTGAGTTTAATTTTTTTTCTTGAGTCTATCTCACAACATAATCTGGATTTTTTTTGAAAACTCTAAATTTTGCTAGATGTTCATTGTTTCATTGAAGTGATTTGATATATTTCATGCATATTCTGATGAATTTTCATGATTTAGTCATATGACATGGTTCGGAATGCTAGAACATAGTGAAACTTGAATTGATGTAATCCTTAATGATTGTCTTTGTATGACTTGGTTTAAGTACTGCCTATGAGTTCATGCTTTAAAAAATAATTTTAGAAATTGTGCTATATGAGTGACATATTTTCTCTAGAAGGCATGACTTAGTAAAAAAATTTAAAAAAATTCTCTCGACCAAAAGTCTTTAAAAATCAGAGAGAAAAAGTTTCAAAAAGAAACTTGAAAAGAAAAAAAGAGAAAAGAAATAAGCCATGTTTGATAGAGCTATAGGAAAAACCTTATATTTTTCACAATACTTATAAAGTTTAAGCTATCAATATGAGCATGTGTCATAAGTCATCGATTGATATCCCACTGACGTGCAGTGAAATCACGGTTAAGGTATCCACCTATTCCCGGTGTGGTGAAAGGTAGGCAATATAATTGTGCATAACTAATAAGGGATATGCCCATTTCTTGTTCATATCTTCGACATTATCTTTATTGATTATTCTTTAAAAGGATGCATGTGCAGACAGGCGCGCACGGGTAACTAAAGAAGATTGATTGCCAATGATTTGCCTTCATCACAATATTTTGTTAGATGTTGTGTGTGAATTAAGTTGCGAGTTTTAATGATAGATGGATAATAAAGTAAAGATACATAAAACTGAACCACACTAATGAGATACATTAGTGTGTTGCAATGCCCTGAGTTTTTATTGCTTGTTCGAGGACAATCAAGGATTGGTGTGAGGTACTTGATGAGACCAGATCATTCTATCTCATGTATATTTAATTCGCCTATTTCTTGACTATTCGAGGGTGTTATCTAATGATTTTAGCTAGTTCTTATATGTGTATCTAAGGTTTTAATGAAAAATGTGCTAAAAATGACAGTTTTTGAGCATAATTTGGACAAGAAATGAAAATCGGACAGAAGACTGCAAGTCAATTGAGCACAGGAGCTGCGCGCTGCATATTGGTTGTACCCATGGTAATAAAGCTGACGTCTCACATAAAGGAAGGAATAGAGCTTATGTGGCATTGACCACACACGATGTAAGCACATGACACGTGCGTGCAACGCTTAATGTTTCCCAATCTCTTGAGTCAGCAGAACTGGGCTATCTTTTGAAAGACATATCTTCCACATATAATGTCTGATTTAAAAGATTCAAATTGTCACAAAAATAATAAAAAAAGATCTATAATTTATAAATAGGGGTCAATTCCTAATTTACAAAGGATTTCTATCTGTAGGACAGTCAAATTCAGTGGACAGATTATTTCCAAATTCGACGTCTAAACCGAATAGATTTCCTCTTCAGCTTAGAAGTCTGAATCAAAATAGGAATTCCTGAAGATATTCATCTGAAGACTTGCATCAATATATAGCTTAAGTCCTAAGATAGCCACACCTATAAGGAGGTCTCTACCTCATAATTCGAGTGTGCTGTGTGGAGTTTCAACCTCGTGCTTAAGGTGCAATTGTCGATGTGCAGTCAAGAGTTTTCAAGGTAGCAATGGAGAGTAGTAAAAAATTTTGTCCTAGCTTAGATCTCAGTCAGATTGTAAGGGTTGTTTGTACCTTTTTACTCATTTCCTAGCTTAGATTTGGTTTTTGAACTTTATATAATTTTCTTTTTTATTGTACTGATATGTACTAATTTTATTATATGTAGTCTCATATCATATTCGAAACGACAGCAACAAAATCTGAAGTAGTATTGTGACTGAAATAATATTATTTATGTGTGTATTTTATTCCAAAACTATGAAGTGGCATAATGCTCTATCAAAATACATAAGATTTTGACTAACAAAAAAGTCCTTCACTAAATTTGATAATACAAAGTGTATGTATGCCTTAAATACATTAGCGGTGCATCATTATGTTTGTAGCACATCATGCCCATCACTCCCCATTTATTTCTATGTCTCATGGTGCATTTCAGCGTCAGACACTAACACAAGTGTTTTGTATGAATGCGCTAATGATGATATTAGGCATATATTTAATGGTACCAATAGAAATCCATCAAAAAAAAGACTTACGCAAATAGAAATATACTTGCACACTTTGTTAAATAAGTATGTCAATTTAGATGTTTGTTAGCTGTCATCGCACATGCAAGCTCGATCAATGTCAACTTGGAACACTCTTCTTAGGTCATCAATGATTGTAAGGCTGCATACGTCACATTTTTTAGTCAATGTCTTCAATGAATTGGTTCCATCCATTTACATAATATGTTCTGTAAGAATTTTTGTTCCCCACACTGATCTCAGCGTTCCAGACATCAGCATCCATCTTAATCTTAATTAAACCATGTCATCACTCTTTTTGGCCATGATATCACTCCTCGAATGGGAAGATACTATAATAAAACACATATATTGCATAGTTTAGTGTATATTTATTAAGAGTGAAATTATATGACATCTGAAAATGAACTTACAAGTTCATGACAAGAGTCATCAGAAACTTTGAATTTTTATATTAGCAAAGAAAAATCAGAAGATCTTGGATCCAATATTTATGCACATAAGCCACAGTTACGCAAAGTATGTCACTTTCTTTATATGCGCAAAATGATATAATTTATTTTGATAACCAAACGACGTAATTTTCGCACACAAATTTAAGTCTTATAATAATATTAGGTTAGGAATGTAATGGTAAATTTTATTTTAGAAAATAAGACCAATTTTTTTTCACCGCACCCTTTTTGGAAATCATGGTAGTTCTGACCGCAATTGGGTAAGCGATGATAGTTCAGGGCCTCTTTTGGGTTTTATCCCTTTGTATAATGATTTTTTGAGTGTTATATATAAAGTCAAATACCATATTTGACTAATTTGAAACTATTTATACTCGAAATATAATCTAATTACCTGTATTAGATCCATAGGACTCATCACTAGTCCAATCTTCACCCAAATCAGATTATTCAATAATTTCATATGGATCATTAACATCTGTGTTATCATGTAAAGCATCATGTTCTTTAATGGATAACAAGCTCAAAACATAACAGGAATTTAGGGAATCCCTTGATTGGCGACATATTCGATCGGCAATCCTTTGTTGTCAAATGCATTAATTACCCATGTACCACTGTCAATTTTTTAAAAACTATATTGAATCTTTTCCTCACATTCTGCATTTCACAAAATCCAAAAAAACAAACCTCCAACATTCATGCTACTGTTGCGAGGCATCAGGAGCATATTGTACTGGTCAATCTCATTATTTAATGTCTTTTTATGTAATAAAATTACATTTAATCATAGTATTTCACTTTTGTTAAGCAGTTTAGAGATTTAAATATGCATTGCTGAGCGATAAATAAATGTGGACAAATTTATAATTATTAAGTTCATAAGCTAATCTGATGATTTTTTTGTTTATCTTTAAAATAATTTACATTTTACTTTACCACTCAATATGAATTACATATGATTTTATTCTATTTATAGTTCGAGATGTTACAAAAATTTAGTTGAAAAGGAGTTCAATTTCATTATATCTATTAGTGGGGATAATATTATTAATAAAGATCGATCTTTTTTTATAAGGAACGTATTTTAGGATATCCCCGACATGAATATCAAATCAATCACGTCATCTATATTTGAATTTTTAAATATAAACTTAGATGGCATATGATAGTTATATAATTATTGTCTCAATTTATTTTAGTGATACATTTTATTTTATAATGATACTATTTTTTCAGTCAATTTCAAATGTTCAGAAGTTTACTCTTGGCACTCAGCTGCCCTCTTCGAACAGCTCATCCATCTCCAACAAACTAAGAGAAAAAGATAATAAAGTTTTAGCCACAATTTAGAAGAAAATCAATATGTAAAATGTGATATTCTTAAAAAAAATAATTAGCATGCCATTTTATATAGTACATATGTGTTATAAAATATGTGCTTAACTTAATTTTTCATTTCTTTTGCAGAAGTGATGTGGATGGCTTCAACTTCCAGATAGATGAATTGAGTTAATTAATTCACTTATTTTATTTTAGAAAGTCTAATTTCATAAACATTTTCTATAACTGTTTTAATTTGAATATTAATTAATATTAATATTTCTATTAGACAATTTTTTTTATTCACGCCACTTTCGGTTTATATTTAATAAGATTATATCTATATATATATATAACAGAATAGGATCGCCTGGGTGTCTGTACGACGCTCTCGGGCGGTTCGGTCCGATTTGGTTCGGTTTCAAATTTTAAAAAATCATTCGGTTTACAGTTTCTTTGGTTCGATTTTTAATTTTTTTCGAACCGAACCATCGGGACGACGGGTGCCTTTACTCATTTAATATAAAAGTACATGTGATACATACTAAATAAAAAAAAATTAGGATTTCCTATAGTGAAACCAGATTACATGCATTTAAAACAGTATGATATTATCCAAATCATGATGGTTTCACTTCAAATTAGGATAGTTTTAAATATCAATAACCAATCCATTGTAGCCATATGTCAACAAAAAAAATAAAAAATAAAACTAATTTAGTTACATGACATGCATCAAGTAAATACTAATTTGCTGCAAGTTGCTTGGTATTACGAGATCTTATTCCATATAAAAAATTCTGCTTATTTGAATTCTAAAACACACAAAAAAAAAAGTTCAGCGCGCAAAGCGTGGGCAGCAATAAAGAAAATCATAGTAATTGTGATCAGTGTTCTAAAAATCCTCGTTTCAGATCGATTAATCGCCGATTAATCGCTAGGCGGTGTTGAAACGTTCCGCCTAGTCAATTAATTGTTCAAGACTTATTTTTTATTAAAATAATAGTTTTTGAATATATATGTTAAAATTAATAATTAAATTTATTATTAATGTATATAACGCCGGTTAACTGTCCGATTAATCGTTCCGATTAATCTCCGCCTAACCGATTAATCGCTAGGCGTTGTGCTCACCGCCTAACACCGCCTAGTGCTTTTTAAAACATTGATTGCGATACATACTAAATATAAAAAGGATTATGATCATGTGCAGTGAAGCCAAGTTACAGTCATCTAAAATAGAATGGTATTTATCTACATCAAGATAGTATCGTTACAAATCAAGGTGGTTTAAATATTAATAACCAATCCATTATAGCTACGTGTCAATCATCTTATTCCACATAATAACATTTATTTAGATGTAATTTATAACACATAAAAAATAAAGAAAAAAAAGAAATAAATATGTTCGATGCGGAGCGCCGACAGCGAGCTAATGTCCTCAATTGCTATTTGATGCGAGTTCAATTCAGTCTCCTTTGATTCTCCATACTTCATAATTCATATCTTGATCCCATGAACTGCAGTTAGTTATCTACTCTATATGAAAAGCCCGAAATCAGCCTATTTAATTTTCAAAGCAATTCCAATTTCATTCCTCATGATCGAATCCTACCAGTGGTTTGAAGATAATGTGCGCTCTGAAGCATGGCGCTGTGTTCTGAAGCAGCTGACGAGCGAGTCTTGTAGAAGATGATGCATGTTCAAAAAATGCATCTATTCATTTCTTTGAATAATCAAATGGGTTTAGGGACTCCGCTTGTCGCACTAGAAAATTTATATACTTTAGCGAGTGAAAAGACACTAATACCCTTGTGTATTAAGTTTTATTATTGTTAATACACAGGGGCATGATACTCATTAGGTAAGAAAGAGAAAAAAATTATTATTTTTCATCTATTCTTAAATTACTATTTTTTTCTCTTTCATATATTAATTACTAAAGTACTCGTGTGTATTAAAAACACTTTAGTTTATTACTGAGGGTATTACTATATTTTCACCTGCTAATGTAGAGAATTTTCCTACCATGCCATGTGGAGTCCCTTTTTCCTAATCAAATTTTGTATTGTTTCGCAGTTTCTACATCTATTTGCAAAATATATAATTTCGCGTTTTGCAAAAATGAAAAAGTCTGACTGAACATTTCGATAAGGGAAATGCTCAAATATTGTGTTTTATTTTATTTGTCACTCCACTAAAAGTAACTTTCTCACTCATTCATCATTTAATAATTTCAATGCATGTTTCAGATAAGTTAAATAGTCAAACGTTATTTAATTCATTGTCATATTTCATGAAAAAATCCTTTAATTCATTGATAATTCAATTCATTCTATATTTAAATGAAAGTTTAAAAAAATGCATTAAATATCTATAAATTAGATTTGTTCAACAATTAGTCTTAAACAACTGCTATGTCAAGACAGAGTAGTAATTTAAAGCTAAAACGCCTATTTGGATGAATTAGATAATTATTTCTTGGTCATAGCATTTTAACTAGGGAGTTGCAAAATAAAATCATCAAGAGTTCATGCGATACAGCCAACACAGTAAAAATTCTGCTTCGATAATGAAAATTCAAATTTTGGTTTGATGTTAGGTTAAATTTCTCTCTCTTTTGAGTATATTGTGATGATTTTAAATAGTAAAAATGATTTATATGGCTAAGCTGGCTAAGTATATAAATCAAACTTTTGTACATATATTGCTCCATTTATCAAAGGTAGTCTATTCTCTATCTATTTCTTCAAAAACAATAATAATAGTCGTTAAAGTTACACATACCAAAAAAAAAAAAAAATCTTCCAACAATTCGAGTCTCGAATAGATCTATTATATTATTCCCTGTTAAGGAGATTAATATACTAAATGAAAAGAATGTGTTTCTTTTTAAGGATATTTATAAAAGTATGTTGTTTATTCTCGTTTCCTTAAGTTTATTAAACAAAAAATATTACTGAACATACTTTAAAGATATTTTGAATGACAATAAATAATTGTGTATAAATTAATTCTTTATTAGAAGACAAAATTTCATAGTGTAAATGGTGTTGAAATATGTGAGTTACCATTTTTATTACCGTTGTTGAACTTTTTATAAAAATAAAAAATATGAAACATATTGTTGGAAGTCAATAGAATGAAAAGTCGTCATTCAAAACTTGGCAACAGAATCTCTCCCACAAAAAGTGAACCAGATTTGATAAACCTGTTTGTAGAACCAAGCCCCTTCTTCTTATTTCGTAGTAGTATATATATATAGAGCCCATCAATCTGCTAGACAGGCACGACAACATCAAAATGACTAGAAAGAAGGTTCAACTGGCATGGATCACTAACCCTACAGCAAGGAGGGCTACATTCAGGAAAAGAAGGGAGAACTTGATAAGGAAGTTGAATGAGATTTCTGTCCTTGCGGGAACTGATGCTTGTGGCATTATTTTGAGTCCATTTGAAGGTGACCCTCCTGTCTTTTGGCCTCCATCTATCAATGATATTCTCGGTAGGTTTTTCAGTTTACCTGAGCTGGAACAATACAAAAGAATGGTGTCTATAGAGTCATACATGCGTGATGAGATCTCCAAGCTCAAAGAAACTATTCAAAAAGAGCGTAGGGAGGTAAAAGAGGCGGAGGTAAGTTACATAATGAACTCCATCCATTCCCATGGTATGCCCATTGAAACTCTTGGCGGTGATGAAACTAGTGAGTTGTTTTGGTACTTTGAGGAACTAAAGAAAAAATGTGATCTGAGGCTGAATCAGTTGGATCCCAACGCTTCTGCCCCTCAACCACTGCCAGAATCACAAATGGGGATGCTGAATAATACTGATCTCACTGATCCATGGCTCAATAGGAACTGCAACAACGTCACAAACAATATGCAAGCTAATTATGATTATGCTACTCAGAATAATAATAATAATAATAATGGATTTGGAACTTTTGGGGGTGGCAACAACATTGGCATGGCTGGTCCAGACAGCAGCAATCCTCCTTACTCTCAGCCACCATTTGAATCTCACCATGGCTTCTTCAGCAACAGTGGCATGGCCGGTCCAAGCAGCAACAATGCTTCTTATCCTCAGCCACCACCACCATTCGGATCTCACAAGGGCTTCTACAGCGAAGACACCGGGTACTAAAATAATGAGAATTGATTGGGCCACTTTTTTGACCTATACATGCATGAATGCCCTTCTTCACAGTATTGTTGTCTTAAACTTCATATCTGTCATGTTTCCTTCTGTTTGTCCGTCATGTATCATTTGATGTCTACCATCGAATGATAATTAATCTTTCCTATTCATATGAATAAAATAAATTTTTATGTTTGTGCCATGTCCTATTTTGTCCCTTCACAAATTTGACTGGCGAACAAAAGCAACTCTCCATCTCCCAGTGGCAATATGGGTTTAAAATTGAATTTAGTTTGAGTTTCCATAATTCAAATTCATTTGTAATAAAATAACTCAACCCAAATTCAAAATTGTTAATTTGAGTTAAATTTGGGTCAACCCATTTATTTTAATTAATAAAGAAATTAAAAATAAAAAAAATAAAAATTATTTAAAAAATAAAAATATTTTTAATTTTTTAATTTTTTAGTTTTTAATTTTTATTTTTTTATATATTTGTAATTCGGATTGTGTTTTACAATTTGGGTCAACCCGAATTCAATTTATCTAATTCAATGACCAACCCAAATAAAATAGTTTAATCTGAATTCAGTTTAATTGAGTTTATTTGGGTTGGGTTTCGGGTCAACCGGAAACCCTTACACCCCTAGTGGCAACCAATTACCCATATTTGTCAATATCTGTCAATTAATTCATCCAAAAAATTCTTCAAGAAGAAAGCTGCCACGATCCTAAAAGTTGGATTAGATCCAATTTATTCGATTTATTTGATCGGGGTCAAGTTAGAGAAATACGGATCAGTTTGGATCTGATCTAGATAAGTAGGGAGAATTACCTGTAGGAGATGACCAAGGCTTGGCTGCTCGGCAGGGCCAAGGCGAGCGGCAGAGCCAAGGTATGAATCCGGATCACTCCGGATTAGACAAGGTCAGCCTTGGGTAAGATTGGATCACTCAGAGGCATCGACTGTCTTTTTGGGCGCCTGATAAGTTTGCGGATCAGGGAGCCTTTGAGGCGGCTGGGATTTTTTAGTTCTCGCCAGTAGCATTCCTGCAGTGGGCGAAATGGATTATTGATAGTCTAAGTTGGGAGAGACACTCACTTGATGAAGGGGCATGAGTGGTGTCCGTTCAGTAAGGATTGCACTCCTTGGGAAAGGATACATCCCATAAGGATTCTTATTTATAAATAGAGGCATTGTGTAGGAAAAAAAAGCACATCTTGTAACCTACGAATTATATACACACACTTGAGAGGGGAATTAATAAAGAGTCGACCAAAGCTTTCCCTTATCTCTTCTTCTCAAATTTTGTTGTCCAAAACACTTATCTTTCCTTTGGATGAGATTCGGAAAGAGTGAGCAAGGTATGGAGTTCTCGCTGTAGCATAGATCAGATCCTCGGATCCTAGATTATGGATCCGGAGTAATTCCCATGACAATTGGCCTTAAAGCAAGGTTGTTCCTAGCATAACAACTGATTGATGAGAATCAATTGGCATTTAAAGTTGGTTCAAATTCAGGTCAGAGTTCGGCACCAACATACGGTTTGGTTAAACTATGGTGGCCAACTTTGAAGAGAGAATTTCTTTGCTATAGAAGAAATTTAGAAAACTCTGAGGCGATTCCATTATGGAAACCTTTGGGATATGGGTGGAGAAAGTTATGGAGATCGAAAGAGAAGTGAAGGCTCACACCTTGTGGACTACTTGGAGTAGTGCGATAAACATATGGAACAATACGGAAATATGGAGAAAGATCTAACCATCTTCAAGTTGGCTATTGCAGGCTTAGCAGCATATAGTGGTGCTGGCCAACATTTGGCAGCTGGGGCAACCACTATGCGTTCGACACATAAGGTCCCAAAACCTAAAGCATTCAACAAAGCGAGAAATGCTAAGACGCTTGAAATTTTTGTGTGGGAATGGAATAGTACTTCCAGGCAGCAGGGATTGCTAATTGGGAGAAGGTGAATATTGCTAACATACTCTTGTCTGAAGACGCAAAACTTTGGTGGCGAGTTAGACAGTAAGAGGATGACCGAATGGGGAATATGAAGATCAAGTCTTCTGACGACTTGACCATGGAACTGAGATCTCGGTTCACACAAATAAGTGCGAGTTGGTTGGTGTGGGAGAATTTTCATAAATTGAAGCATACTGTTAGTCTTCATGACTATGTGAAGAATTCACTTCCTTTATAATGGATGTGAAAAATATGTCAGAAGCGGACCAATTATTCAACTTTTTATCAACATTACAATCATGAGCACAAATGAGTTAAGAAGGCAGGAGGTAAAAGACATTGAAGGAGCAATTTTTGCAACAGATTGCTTGGTTGATTACCTTATGTTTGTGGCCTCAACTCATTCAAAGAACGACAAGCCGGACAAAAAGAATAAAGGAAAGCGTAAAGAAGGACCATTTGACGGATGTAAAGATTTCGACAAGGTTGGAACTATGCCACATATGGGGGTGCTAATTTGAAGGATGGTTTGGGAGGAGCATTGTTCGATGAAAACCGATTCACCGAACCGATATAGTTTAATCGAATTTATTCAGTTCAGTTAATTTAGTTAAAAACTAAAAAGAATTTGGTTAATTCGGTTCGATTAATGGAAGAGAAATTTTTGGGTTAGGTTAATTCGGTTAACCGAAGTAACCTAAAAATAAATTTATTAAATGAAAATAAATTTTTTACATATAAATATATTTATTTTATAAAATATATCTATTTTGTTCGGTTAATTTTGTTAATTGGATATTTAACCGATAATCGAATTATCAGTTAACCATATAATTTGGTTCGGTTATCGGTCGAAAGTTTTATAATTCGGTTCGATTAACTGAACAGTAATTCGGTTCGGTTAACCACCAATGCTCTCCCCTAAGGATGGTAGTAAGAGAGGCGGTGGCTATTATTTGTATGATGATCCTCATCGGGCTAAAGACTGTCCACATGTGGGAAAGTTGTCGGCTTTGCAAGTCGAGGACCTAAAACTAAGTCAAGATATAAAATTCATGAGGATGAATCCGTTGTGATTCATAAACACAGTCCGGATTGTTCAGGTTAGACCCTTTGATCAAGGCCTAATTTTTGTACTAACGACAGTTGGTGGTAGGGAGATCAAGGTTGTTGTTGACTATGGTGCAGCACGAAACATTGTACGAGATGGGCAGGCTGCAACATTGGGATTGAAGATGGAAACCTCTTTGACGCAAGTGAAGACGGTGAACTTAAAAATAAAGATAGTGAAAAGGATGATTCATGGCTTTGAGATGAACGTGGGGACTTGGTCGGGCAAGGTAGATCTAGTTATGATGGCAGTGTACACCTTTGACATAATTCCCGAAATGGATTGTAGTTTGGAAAGTAAGTGTTCAGTGATATCCTACTTTGGGGGAATTCTGATCGGAGATGAAGGGCAGCCTTGCTTTGTGCAAGTTTTGTCAAGCGGCCATAAATCAGGTATGGGAAGGATATCCACCATTCAAATGCGGGACCTGATCGAGATAAAAGAGGGTGAACTCAGTAAGAAGTCAGCAGCAACAAGTTCGTCAGGCAAGTTTGGAGAACAGCCCAAGAATCAGAGGCGCCGTGTCGCTGACAGTAGCATATGCGGTGCTTTTGACCAAAAAGTTTAGCATATAAAGGAGAGTATATATGACGATTTTTTGTCAGAATTATTGTATAGAGTGAGCAGACACTATACATAGTGTTTTGACCCAATAAACAACATATAAAGTTTTGAACAAAATGGTGTAGATCATATATGCTTTATTATACACGATGCTTTTCATTTAAAATCGCCGTATATGTTTTAAGTGTCACATAAAGATCAAAATAGAAACATCGCATATAAACTTAAATGTAGTAGTGCTTCCACACGGAATATGCTCAAACCAAATGATGGCTTGTTACACTTAGTCTTATTAGGCATGTCATGGCCTAATCTGGGCCTTTTATTAAACCTCATCCTTTGAGTGAATCGGGCCATGACATCATCTCTCATGTAATCCATTAACGCCCTCGTTGATGTTTTCTTGAACTGCAGATGTCTCATGTTTTTAATGAATAGGATCATTACATCCTCTCCACCTGATTCATCATGCTCTCATTGATATCGTCTCAAACAACTAAGGTCTTCTTGAGACTCTTATGGTTATTCCTTCGCGTCTTTATCTTGATGAGGTCTTTGGCTTTCTTTCTAAGCTTCACACATCTCCCCTTATGATCGGCTTCATAGTCCCCTTTCTTGGTCGTGTTGTTTAACATGCCTTCTTCTCCACTGACGGAGTCTTCATGATACACTTAGACTCTAATGTTTGAGGCGTGAGTTGTTTATTTCTTTCAACTCGATTGATCTTTTGATCTGCATCTTGGTTCTTGGATAACTTGGTAGGTGTATACTTGTACTCCTCAAGTACCTCATATATACCCATCAATGGCTTCTTATAGCTCTTGTTAGACTTCTTATCACATTTCCTAATTGCTCGCCTAGATCCTTGTTCCTCTTTAGGTCAATTTCCAACTTGTATTACCAAAGAAACATCACATTCAAGTGCTTCTTTGTGGTTTTGGCACCAAGTAGGCCCTTCCTCCACGATGAGCATAACATTCTTTATTGGGCAAGTGATCTTCTCAAACTTATAAAAAAATTCATGTCTAACACAAAATTATGATCATCCATGGGAGCAATCGAGAAATCAAATTTATGTCTTTAAGTACCAAGTTGTAGTTCCACACCCTTGGATTTCCTCTCTAATGGTGTTTTCTCAGTATTAAGTGTGTTCATACAACTCTTCAACTCCTTAGCTTTGAGTCTCAACTTGTCATCTCAATGGGTTAGATGAAATTGTGAGTGGAACATGCATTCACCATGATAGAAATGGTCTCCTCATAGACTTTTCCCTCCACGCACATCAGTGTCCGTTTTGTCTTCTTCAGATTAGGATTCGCCTTCATTTTCTTGAGTTATTGGATGCAACCTTTTTTTATTGCTCTTCATTTTTCTCCTTTCCAAGGATGGCACCGAGGGCATACCTTTTTAGACGTTCCATCTCCCATTATAACCCTTCACATGGAAAGTAATCATCCATCGGCTTCTTGTCTCGATCCCTATCTTGTCTCTTACCTTGATATGATTCTTTTTGGGCATGCTTTCCTCCCCCATTCCTAGGTTTGAGATGATCCTTTCGCTCTTGCACTTCCTCATCTATATCTAGGTAGTCCTTGTTTGCTTATAACTTAAAGTCACCTCCACCCTTAGAGTACTCTGAAAAAAAGTCTGTTATACCCATGGTGATGGAGGTGTCCCTCATGTCCCTCCTTTAAAGCCCCATCCTTGCTCACAACTTTACCTCATGCGTGAAATTGATGAAGAGCTCAGTCTTGCTCACGTCCACAAGTTGGAGCATCAATGCTAGAAAATTCTTTAACATACTCTCAAACTGATGATTCGTGCTTTAAATCTTTGACTTTCTTTCAGGCCTCATGGATAGGTTTGCTTAGTAAAACTGTCTCTTTTGCTCCACTATGAATTCATCTTAAGTGTTGATGTTCATATCTCTTGTTGGATTTCTCTATGCTTCATTCATCATCATGTGCACGTACGTAAGATCAACCAAGTAAAGGGACATGTTACTAATTAGTTGGATGGGCTCGAAGTAGCGCGTCATGTTCCAAATGAAATTGCCAATATCTCCTGCAATGTTGTTTTCTTGAATTTCTTAGGTTTTGGTACGTCCTGTACCCTCATATTCTTTCACATAGGGAACCACACCATCACCGTCTGTGACGCATCTACTCCTAGGCACCTGCGTTGGCCTTTTTCACATAAGTGCACAACTCTTCCACTTGAGTGATTAAGTTATCCACTACATTTTGTTGATCTGTCATCTCGTCCCACCATGATTGATGTAAGGTGTTGCCAGGTGGAAAACCTTACTTTCTGGCTCCTTCCCCACATACTTTATCAACCCTCGAATGACTCCCACGTTATGGTCCACTCCTTTAACTTGATTTTGACGCCCACAATTTTCTCATCCAAGGCTTTCATATTGTTCTCGCATATCCCTATGTGATCTCATGTGTTAAAAATTCATGTCCCAGCCTTGCACACTGAGCTTCAATGGCCCGAATGAATTTCTCTCTCAGTAGTTTTTTTATTCCATCTCTATGGTTCTTTCAGGAGACTAACTGTCGGCCGTCATGATGCGTCAAAGAACAATTGATAATATCACTTGTCATGCACTCGTATTTTGTATCACTTATTGTGTTGTGCTTAGCTAGGATCACCCTAAACGCGAAGCGAAGCCTCTAGATGAAGATAATTTTGCAACAAGGCGAAGAGGACTAAAGAGAGACTTAGACAAAGAGAGAGAATTGTATTTCTAAAGGTTACAACTTTTGGATGGTTTGGAGCAAATAAGATACTCCTCTTATATACAAATCTACCTCCTCAATAAATGGTGGAGATTGATCTACCACTACGGCTACAATTCTCCTATCCTAAAAATATTTGAGTATTTATAAGTTCGCACACTTTCAACACTCTAATAAGCTTTCACAAGCATTTAGAAATTGTCTCTCTCTCTCAAACTCAGTTTATTCTTTCATCCAATCAATTTCCTACCCTTGATTCACTCGGACTTTCACTACTACAGATTCACACCAATTACCACGCTTTTTTCACGGTTTTTACCACGCTTGTAAAGCGTGGTGAGTACGACCGTCGTAATAGAAAAAGTACAGAGCGTCCTAATAGATAGTGAATCTATTACCACGCTTTTAAAAGCGTGGTAATTGATCTATGTCCTAATACCACGCTTTTATAAAAGCGTTGTTATTGATATGTAACCTAATCCCACGCTTTCTTTTACATAAGCGTGGTGATAGATGATCAACCTATCACCACGCTTGTGAGAACAAGCGTGGTAATTGATGTCCACTTATTACCACGCTTGTTAACACAAGCGTGGTATTAGGTTCGTATTATTTTTTTAATAATAAATTACGGATTAATTAAATCCGTAATTTAATTTTTTAACAATTTAAATTGTGTGAAATAAAATATATACAAGTAAATTAGAAAAAAAAGCATTCAAGTTTTATTACAAACAATACAAAAAACAAAATCAGTCGCATGTTTAAAAGCGTATCATGTACACGTCTAGCCTACAAATCCACCGGCTACGGAAATTCGGTGCATCTCCATAACATGCGCCGCTATGTCCTCCCTAACTGAGTCAATCTCCGACAACTCATAAGGTGCGAGTCCCTCGTCTCCCTCGTCAAAAAACTGTAAACAAGTGTAAATTATTAATATGGTTAAATAACATTATACTTGACCACATTTAAATGAAAATATACAAAATGACTCAAAACTGTAATTATACCTGCTGTAAACCGATCCGACTCGTATCGTGCTGGGAGGACAAACCCTCGATGATTCGGCGCATGTTTCGACAAAGATAGTAGCCGCACAAACGGCTCTTCTCAGGCTACCGCGGGCACTAATACATATAGTTATCGAACAAAATAAATGATGAACATACAAATGCACTACTATAGAAAATGTACCGTAACTAACTCCCACGTGACTGAAGCGCGGGATCCACGCCATCGTGTCAAACCTCTGAAACATTACAAAATAGCGACATCTATTAGCTGTCAGAAAATAAAATGCGTTCACAATTCATCACTTGAATCCTAATAGAGAACTCACTCCTCCACAAATAGCACAAGACTCTGTGGTGCCGCCGTGCATGTAATGGAGTCGAAGTAGTAGACGATGAACTCTCTCGGAAAGATGACGGCAAGAGTCCAATGACACCTTCACGAATCCAAATAAAACTTACTTTAAATCAGAGAATTGCAACACGTGCATAATAGACTTACAACACATAGAAATCACTTATGATGCGCCGGAGTGATACGGTAAGAAGTAGCACGTGGTAGATCCCTGGCTCTCTCCAAACTGGATCCGCCGGTGTATGTAGCCCGCTCTAACATCAAAAACGGCTCCATACTCCCCCGTGCGACTCGAGTCAAAAAAGCCAAACCTCCTATGCGACCCGGGGGGGCAGAACCTATAAAATAGGTATCTGCATACGCATTTCGCATTCGATTTGCTACATCAACATCGTACTTACCTATATTTTATCAGTTTTGTTATCAAAATCAATACCTGATGTATGCAGCGACGCAAGGCTGGGTCAACTTATCACCACAAGCGTGGTAATTGATATTGTTTAAAACGACACCCATTTTATTCGTCACTTATCACCACGCTTTTAGAACCGAAAGCGTGGTAATAGACCATTATGGAAACGGTGACGTTTCCTAGCAATATCAATTACCACGCTTATGTATAAGAAGTGTGGTAATAGGTATAGCGCGAATTGTATGCGCACCTATTACCACGCTTTATTTGATTAATTACCACGGTCATATTAATAAGCGTGGTAAAAAGAAAAAGCGTGGTAATAGCTCAAATCTATAGTAGTGTTTCCACATAACTACACGTAGACTAGGTGTCGGATCGCTACACTTAGTCTTACTGGACATGTCATGGGCCAATCCACATATTTTTCATTGAATCTCACTCTTTCGAAAGATTGGATCATGACATAAGGCTGAGAATAAAGGCGTTGACGTTGGTAATAGCTATAAGTTTTCCAAAAAAATATTGGTATGTAGCAATTTTTTAATGAATTATATATTCATAATATTTTATTTCATATAAAAATAATTAATTAGAAAATGATTAAAATAACTTGGTTTATAAGTATGTCAAACTCAATGAGAATGAAGTGGATAAACAATTAGATACACACAAATACCAACACACTATTTACTGCTATTAAATTATTGAATCATATCTCAAATAGTAAAGTAATTTGTTGCGAGAGTAGTTATCTATTTGAGAACCAATCATCATACACCACATGTAAAGTAATTAATTTTTGTTTCCTCTC
>NQLW01000100.1:1134602-1146297 GCA_002312845.1 Kalanchoe fedtschenkoi
CTACAGTTCCAGATTCATCAGCTTATATTACCTGTAAGGAGACTCTGAAATTCAAGAATTTTACTTATACTTGTAGAAATAATCTCCATGATGATACTTCTTGTATATTTATCTATCTCTTGGGCACACTGGAAAAACAGATGCTGATTGTTTTTATTTGGTGGATTTCTTAGACTGCACATCCATTTTTATATTCCAGTAGGAATTGAAGTGTTAGATTAATTTTGAGCCGAACAAATCGCTCTTATGATGGAATGTGATTAATGAGATAAACATTTGCAGTTGGTTAACCTGAGATGAAAACTTCAGGTTACCTTACTCGAATTGAACTGCACTTTGTCGTGTCATTAATTAATTTGCTGTGCCAGGGTCATTGAAATCAAATAAGTTCTCACAAAGCATCACAGTAAAGCATGACACCAGTAGTCATAGAATTGTGTTTTGTGAAGAAAACTAACTTGAGAATTCTTCAGCAGAGCTTAGAATGCTAAATCAAATGAGCTTCATACCAGCTTAATTTCCTTATTGAGTCAATGAAAGCCTTTACCTTGCCGTGGTATTCTTGCTCTCTTTAAGGCTGTGTTTGGTTTAAGAAAAACGGGAAGGGAGAGGAAAATTTGTGGAAAAATGAGATACAATTTTTGTTGGGTTGAGGGAAAGTTGAAGATGGAAAACTAAATGAAAAAATATTTGTTAAAATTCCGATGAATCTGGCCGTTAGACTGTAGGATTGAAAATTGTTGCAGCCGGCGGGCGGCGGAGGTTGCTGGTGAAGAACTTAGCCGGTGGAGGCTGCAATTTTGGGTAATGAAAGGAGAGAGACGGCCGGACTGAAGACTACAATTCGGACCAGAGGCTGGGATTTGGGTGAAGAATTCGTCAGATTAAAGGCTGGGATTTGGGGTGATGAATCGGACCGTTGTTACAGGGCTTGCAATTTGTCGACTGAAGGCTGGGATTTCGGTTGAAGAATTCGTCGGACGCGATGCCAACAGCTCTCTTGATAAATTTTATTTTATTTTGTTGTTGTTGATGAGTGTATCTGATCGAATAAGAGATAAAACACTAAATGAAAAATCATTCCACATAAAAAACAGAAGTTAATTCACTTAATGTTTAATATATTAAGAGATAATCTGACCAATTAAAACAACAAAACAAGTCCTATATCATTTGTTCCACACATGCAATAATATAAGCAGATGATTTTCGGCAACTAAAACTTTGATTTTCATGTAACCTGGATAAACTGGTGAAGGCAAACACAACCAATACACATGCATGTATTAACCAAACATCTCATGCAAACAGAAAAGAAACATCACATGCATGCAAACACATGTACAACGAAATTATGAGGGAATGGAAAATAAATTCTTTACAGATTTTATCTCATTTTTCTTGTTTTTTTTCCGCTACGTTGTGTTAGATTTAATGAAAATTTGAAAGAAAATAAGAACATTTTTATAAGTTAAAAAAAGTTGATCTAGGAAAATTAAATGAAAAACAGAAAGGACAATTTATAATTAAAAAAGTGTACTCTAACACTTTTTCTCTATTTTTCCACTCCTAATCAAAATTCCTTCACATTTTTCATAAAACAAAAAACATAAAACGAAGAAGCATACGAAAAATATGAAAACACTTTTTAATTGAATCAATATTCCTTATTTTCCTTCAAAAGTTCCATCCTTCAAATTATTAAAAGCAATCCGAAATTTTTATTTAATTTCCTTCTTTTTCCTTAAATTTTCCAAGACGCAATTATTATTCTACAAAGGACAGTCAGACTGATACTCCCCTACCTAAAATGAGTGATTATGGGGTAGTTATGTCCCACGTATCATAAATATAATTATTAGGGAGATGATATGTGTCACATCGAAAAATTAAAGTAATTCGTGCCAAAAATTAATTGATTGCAAAAAATAAAAAAAAATTAAAGTGTTACGTGACTGGTTAAAATACGACATAACATCTCCTTTGATTTATGATTTATACAGTGGGTCATATCCACACAAAAATATCTCTTCTGAAATTAAGATATTCGTCACAAATATCACTAATATGCTTCCACAAATCTTTAAAACGCCCATTTAATTCCCTGGGGAAAAAATATCAGAATAGTACGGTGCCAACTAATTGCCGCGTTATTCAATGACTCATGGTGTACGGATAGCACAATTTAGACAGGCGTTCTTTATTTTAAAAGACGTTGTGTTTCATTCCATTTAATAAATTTAACTCAAAATGAATGTTAAAAAGTCAAAAAATTAGAAAATAATAATTTGGCTCAAAAAAATCTAATTAATAAATAAAATTCATAAATTTATATTTTTATATTCATTAAAACAGTTTTATTAATCGGATTGATACCTATGTTCATCAGTTTGCTACTCATATCCACCTAGCAAATCCACCCCAATAGTAAAATGCAAAAAACTCAAAATAAAATTAAACAATTAAACAATATATTAGTTTGATTTAATAATAAATTAAATTAATTAATTTTTATTTTCATTAAAATAATTAAATATTTATGTTTGCTTGATTAAACTTCTGAATTAACAATTCTGCAACACTTCAACCTTGCATATCTGAATTCTAAAATGGTGCATGTTTTCCACATGTTTTGAGCAGTACTTCTTTTAACCATATTTATAGTTAAGATGAATTCCTTTCAGAATTTATTTATTAAATATTAAAATTTAAGACAACTATATTTTGAAGAATTCAATTTTTAGTAAATAAATATTACCTTTAAAAAAATATTACTTAATTTAAAAAATATTATTTCTTTTATTTTCTTATCCGCAATAACTTTAAGGGCCTGTCGGATATATATATTCTGTCAGAGTATATAAATTATAAAACCAAGAGGTTAAAATGATGTCAATTTGGATAATTTTATTGGTTTCTGAAATTTTGTGTTTTAAAATTTTTAGTATTTTAGGATTTTAAGATATAGTAAAATCATATATAAGGGGACACCTCATATTCGTTAGGTGAGGGATCGGGTCAACTTCAGTCCAATTTTTTTTTCGTATTTTTTTTGAAAATTGTGATTGTTCGAACCGCAATTGAGTAAGCGTTAGTAGTTCAGAGTCTTTTTTCAAAAAAATTCTACTTTTTAATAATTACATATACTGACTGCAATCTTGTCAAAAAAAATCACAGTAGTGAATTGTGTTTAAATACTTACCGCAGTTGGAAAGTGCTATTTGAAGGAAAAAATTACTAACTGCATTTATATGAAAAGATAACATTAAAGTTTCAAGCTTCTGACCACTTTTTGAAATAAATGTATTTAGTTGAAGATAGTACAAGTGTGGCCCTAGCATTCCGAGGGTTCTCGAAAAAAATGAGCCTTTGTGTCAGAAACAATTTATTAATATATATATTTTCACAACTATCACCTTGAAGGGTGCTTTCTATGCCTTAAGTTTTTTAAAAGAAATTAGACATAAAAGAACTAATTTTCCTGACATTCTTATATATCAAACTCTTCTCTGAAATATATTATTCGTATTTAGATTATTTACTAAAAATTTTGAAATGTATTTGTGATTCTCAGTGGTTGAATTATCTGATAATGTTACAAAAGACACTGAAAACAAGATAGATTCTAAGTTCTAATGCAAATGTGATGTGCATGCACAATATTTTTTTTTTGAAAACAATATACTTTTTTGTTTCAAGTCACTATCAGACTGAATTTTTGTGTTATTTTACTTTTACAAGGAATTCAAACAAACTAACATAATCAACAATATTCTCATCATAAAGAAATTTATGGAATGCTTTTCCTATCAAGTTAAAACTTGTTCCAAGTAATTTGGATCAATTATTTAGAGGTTCCTCTAGTGATGTTAAAAAAAATCATTAAATAATATGTGCACACATACAACTTTATATAATTATATATTTTTTCTATTTAATTTCGTTAGAATGATGTAAATTAAAATAATTATTTTTGAACACAAATAGACGTGAATTAATTTATTTATCAGCATTCTAATTTAAAATTTCACAAATGACTACTGTCAGATTTATAAATAAGTTAATATCTTGAAAAAATTAATTTTAATATCTTACAAATAATTGGTTACAATATATAATTTACTTAATTGAATGTGAACACAGTAACATTTGATAGTCCTATTCGTTAGAAGAGTTGTCTAGCTATGTTAAGGCTAGGTGGTTTGCATCTTGCCATTTACAAATTTATGCTGGTTTTTGTCTGTGAAGAAATATATTTCCACATAATTTTTTATGCGGGAGGTACGTACGAGTTTGTGTGCAGTGAGTCGGTATGACTATCAAGATGGAGCGATGTGAGCATTGACCATCGCAAAATAGATAAATAAATAATAATAATAAAGTCTTTCATCGAATAAAAAAATGGAAATTATATCTTAAGCAGCAAAACAATATACATGACAATTATGATTTTAATAATCAAGACTACTTGATAAAGTGTATAAAATATAAATTAAAATGAAAAATCATATATACACTTGTCCCTAGATGATCGTTTACCAAAATTCAAAAACTGTATTGTTTTATTTTTGCAGCAAAATGTTTGAGATAAAGATATTAAAAAAATTAAATAAAACCACGATTTTTTTTTAAAAAAATAATAATAATCCAAATTCAACTCATTTCTTGAGGCGGTGCTTTAGAATAATCCAAATTAAACAATATATTAGTTTAATTTAATAATAAATTAAATTAATAAATTTTTATTTTCATTAAAATAATTAAATATTTATGTTTGCTTGATTAAACTTCTGAATTAACAATTCTGCAACACTTCACACTTGCATATCTGAATTCGAAAATGATGCATTTTTTCCACATGTTTGAGCAGTACTTCTTTTAACCATATTTATAATTAAGATGAATTCCTTTAAGAATTTATTTATTAAATATTATATATAACTATATTTTAAAGAATTCAATTTTTAGTAAATAAATATTAACTTTTAAAAATTATTATTTCATTTTTTTCCTTATCCGCAATGACTTTAAGGGCCTGTCGGATATATATTCTGTCAGAGCATATAAATTATAAAACCAAGAGGTTAAAATGATGTCAATTTGGATCATTTTATTGGTTTTAGAAATTTTGTGTTTTAAAATTTTTAGTATTTTAGTATTTTAAGATTTAGTAAAATTGGACATGAGGTAACACCTCATATTCGTTAGGTGAGGGATCGAGTCAACTTCAATCTAATATTTTTTCATTGCATATTTTTAAAAAATTGTGATAGTTTGACCATAATTGAGTAGATATTTATAGTTCAGAATCTGTTTTCAGATTTTTCCTACTTTTTAATAATTACATAGGCTGACTGCAATACTTACCGCAGTTGGAAAGTGCTGGCATATCCTGAAGGAAAAAGTTTGCTAACTGCATTTATATGAAAAGATGACATTAAAGTTTCAAGCTTCTGACCACTTTTTGAAATAAATGTATTTAGTTGAAGATAGTACAAGTGTGGTCCTACATTCCAAGGGTTCTCGAAAAAAATGAGCCTTTGTGTATGTAAGAAACAATTTATCAATATATATTTTTCGCAACTATTTCCTTGAAGGGTGCTTTACATGCCTTATGTTTTTTAAAAGAAATTAGACATAAAAGAATTAATTTTCTTGACATTCTTATATATCAAACTCTTCTCAATACTATTTTATTGTTGTTTTATGAACCTGATTAATGATTTGAGTGAAATATCTTATTCATGTTTAGATTATTTACTAAAAAATTTGAAATTTATTGGTGATTTTCGATGGTTGAATTATCTGATAATGTTTCAAAAGACACCGAAAACAATATAGATTCTAAGTTCCAATGCAAATGTGATGCGCATGCACAATAGATATTTTTGAAAACAATATACTTTTTTGTTTAAACTCACTATGAGACTGAATTTTTGTGTTATTTTACTTTTCCAAGGAATTCAAACAAACTAATATAATCAACAATATTCTCATCATAAAGAAATTTATGGAGCGCTTCCTATATCGAGTTAAAACTCGTCCGAAGTAACTTGGATCAATTATTTAGAGGGTCCTCTATTGATGTTAAAAAAAGAAGATCATTAAACAATATGTGCACACATGCAACTTTACATAATTATATATTTATTTTCTATTTAATTTCATTAGAATGATGTAAATTAGAATAATTATTTTTGAACACAAATAGACTGAATTAATTTATTCATCAGCATTCTAATGTAAAATTTCACAAATGATTACTGTCAGATTTATAAATAAGTTAATATCTTGAAAAAAATTAATTTTAATATCTTACAAATAATTGGTTACAATATATAATTTACTTAATTGAATGTGAACTCAGTAACATTTGATAGT
Source organism: Kalanchoe fedtschenkoi (assembly GCA_002312845.1). NCBI lineage: Eukaryota > Viridiplantae > Streptophyta > Magnoliopsida > Saxifragales > Crassulaceae > Kalanchoe > Kalanchoe fedtschenkoi. Next base: position 1,140,984 of record NQLW01000100.1, read on the forward strand.
CCTATTCGTTAGAAGAGTTGTCTAGCTATGTTAAGGCTAGGTGGTTTGCATCTTGCCATTTACAAATTTATGCTGGTTTTTGTCTGTGAAGAAATATATTTTCACATAATTTCATATGTTGAAGGTACGCATGAGTTTGTGTGCAGTGAGTCTGGTATGACTATCAAAATGAAACGATGTGAGGCCCAATAGATAAATAAATAATAATAATAAATTCTTTCATCCAATAAAAAAATTGAAATTTATATCTTAACTAGCAAAACAATATACATGATAGTTATGATTTTAATAATCAATTTCTACCTGATAAGTGTATAAAAATACAAATTAAAATGAAAAATCATTTATACACATGTCCCTGGATCATCGTTTAGCAAAATTCAAAAACTATATCTTTGATAAAGATCTAAAAAATATTTTAAAAAATAAGAAAAATTAAAAAAAAAATCCAAATTCAACTCATTTCTTGAGGCGGTGCTTTAGAATAATCCATACAGGACTACATTATATTTAAAATAGTACAAATTGACTATTTTATGTTGCATATATATTTTCAAATTATATAAAGACTTTTGTTTTTCAAAAATAAGATTAAAAAAAGTCAATAATCCAAAATATAAAGCCCAGTAAATCTAAATCAACAAGAACAGAAATGTTAATCTTACGCATACTCCGCCTTCGCATAAATTCCAGCTCCCGCAACAATGCGACTTTTCTTCTTCGTGACACCCACCCAGAAAGAAATTATCAAGCGTTGAAAAACAGAACATCATTCTACTCAAGTACGGAGTACTTCGCTCGGGTAATTTAACGATTTGTAATTTCCTAAAAAGCAGTGATTTTTTATTTATTTTTGGAACTTCTGCTCCGTGCGGTACAAGGAGCGTGTCAGTCCATGTTGTTGTCCATTCCATCTCCCCCATCTGACTGGGCGGTACAGCTTCGGCTGAGGCTGAGAGATAGTCTTCACCTCCACGAATTCGTATCACTCTGGTGCCCATATTCTCAATTTGTGATCCTGGTCGTCTGGCGGGTGAGCTGTTTGATTACTTTTGGCACGTGTTTTTGCTTTAGATGAAAAGTGGTGGAATGTGATCATAAACTGAGATTCGCTGTGCTTCAGAGTTGGGTGGATCGTCGAGGGAGTTGTCTGCTTGGCTTTCAGGTTATGTGGACTGTTGCTGGGTTTTTGTATGAGGGGTTGGAATCATTCTGTTTAGTTATTCCTATGGTTGAAGCCCTGCTGTGTTGTTTGTGTGGCTGTGTCAAAGAGCCTCTTGTTAAAGCTTGCAGATTTTCACTGCAGCTACTTGGAAATTCTGATATTTGATTCCATGTTTTGTGCTTGAGTTGCTGTATGATATGATGCTTTGCCGTTGTTTATTTCGGTTTGAAGGAATTGGCTTGCCTTAATATTGTGGAGCTGTGATTCGTTTTGTTCATGGAGAGAGTGAACCGGATTCATGAGTGTTTGAAGTTGAGTAGCTAGAAATGCTTAATGATGAATGTTATGTGACTTTCTTCTCAACTGCTTAATTGAATCTGACAATGAGTGAAAGAGTCGCGTACGATTCTCAGTGTGGCATTTTGCTCCTGCAGGCAATTGTGGAAAGAAGGTGAAAGAGATTGGGCCGAGCTCTACAACTCCTTGAACCTTTTCATTAAGCTTTTTTGATAGCAGAGGAAATTTCGCTGGTTAACTCAGTTTACAAGGATGGATGGGGAAAATAAGATCGGACAGTACCAAGAAAGACTGGACAACACGCTGGCTTGCGATGATCTCATGGATGAAAGTGCACTAAGAGAACTTGTTAGAAACCACCTCCTTAAATCATCCCAACATGAATCTGAAGGTTAGCCTTTTCTGCTAAAGTCACGTCACATCTCTATTATCGTTCGTTCCAGTTCTTATGTTTGAGGCCTTAATCTTAACTCATGCAGCTGAGATTCAGATTTTTTTAGAGAACAGAACCAAAGTGATCTCAAGCTTTCTAGACATGCTGAGGAGTGCTTCTAATAAAGAATCTGGAATTTCTAAAACTCGTGACACATCGCGTGAATGGAAAGTAATGCATTTGAAATCCCTCTTATTAAAGTAAAATGTTGATAACTAATTAATTGTCGTTGGTCAAGACTGTAACCGGAGCTTTTGCTCGCAGGTCAAACAAGATAACGAGGATTTTCGTGTTATGTATCGAGAAGGACCTCCAGGAACCTGCTATCATGATTTACTTGTCGAAGGTTACATAGATGGGCCTATTGATGTCTGTAAGTGATATACATATAACACTTCACATTTGACGCATCTACTGTACACAAAATTTCTCAGAGTTGCACTCTCGAAAAACTGAATCTGTCTCATTTCAGCTATTGGTGTCTCTACCGAAGCACCTCTCTACAAATATTGGTGAGGCCCTTTTTCGTGCATACTATTAAATCTAACTGTTGACTTTTCCGCCTCTAAACTCTTCACTTTTGAACCCTTTAATTATTCTGGTTTTTGACATGATACTACTTAGTTGCCTACATGTTCGGACAAAGCTGTGCATCTGTTGTGTTAAAAGGAAGCTTCTTTGAGTTAGTAAATTGGATTCAGACAATTTCACTTACTGTCTTATTTCCTTCTTTGATGTATTCAGGTGGCCTCAGTATAGCATTCCAGCTTTCAAAATCACTTCTAGTGAATGTTTGCATCAAGTACGTATCGGAGAACAAATAGCTTCCGTGAAGGTGAAGGCTTCATGGCCAATATCATCTCGAGAGTGCTTGTTGCACTACATTGAGTTTGAGTACTTCCTGGAAGACCTAATCATCGTGGTCTTAAACTCGGTGATTACATAAAACTTTCTTGGAATGCATGCTATTGTCGTATCTACCTTAGAGTTTGTCCTTCAATCTTTTGAATCTCTAACCATGAATGACCCTCGCTGTACTTGGTTTAAGATCTCTGGTCCAGACAGCGTCGAGAAAAGTGTGTGTGGAATCGCAAAAGAAATGATACCTGCTGAGGAAAATGGGATGGTACGAATGGGGCTAGTAGGAGGTTTTGCATTACAGAAGGTGACTAATGACAGAAGTTATTTCAGGTGAATCAAAGTAAAACCAATGACATAATCATGTAATTAGTTTTATGGTTGGACTTGGACCTTATCATTGTCTGGTCTCTGGTGTCCACTGTAACATCGGAAAACACTTCAGACTAAATTCTCATATGTTTGCAGGACAATTGGAAGTATAGATTTGAAACTTGATTATGTTCCGTCTTGGATAGTTAACTTCATGGCGAGGCAGCTCATAGGCAGTGGTTTCAAGCTCTATAAAAAGGTTATTAGACGCGGCCCTCATTTCCTTTACTTTTATCCCATTCACTCGATAAATGACATAGCTCCATTATATGAGTATTTGAAACTGTTGCAGGCAGTTTCTTCATGGGCTAATGGTGGCAATGAAAAGTTCCAACAGGCATTACATGGTCCACTCTATGTTCGAATACGCGAAGCTTTACTTTCCGACAAAAAAGTTAACACCGTTCTTGAACCCAAACCCTCAGTCAGTGACACTGCAGAGCTTAGTGCTGAAGAGGGCGATTGGAAGAGTAGACAACAGGTTGCAGTGGATGATGTAAAAACAATGGAGTGTAAACCGGATTTATCACTAGTTGAACCAAAGACACCACCGGTTGAAGATTTGAAAGTCACTTGTGAGATTGAGGAAGAGTTGAATGAAGAGAGCGTTATATTATTAGCCGAGGAAACTGACAGCTGCGCACCTCAGCCTCTTGCTGATGGTCAAACACAAACGAACTCCCAGTCCCAGGTAAGCAGCCAAGAGAAAGTCCATCTGAGATCCGAGGTGACAGACGCGCTACTTACCTTGGATACGGTCATTGCCATGGTTCGAGAACTTGGAATTAATTCCCAAACAAAACCTCTTCATGGCATCAGGAATGAGAATTCTCTGAATGATGAAAACACCTTCAAAGATGATGGACTCTCTTCAAAAGATAATGTTTCAGTTGACAGATCTAAGGAAATAATCATAAGACAGACTTCAAGTAAATCCAGAAGAAGCTCCAGCGTCCACGACTCCAGGTAATTATTCTGTAAACAGAAATTTCCTCACCCGATGACTTATCTATTCCTTACAAAGCTTATGATTTGTTCAGGGATGCAAGATCAAGTTCGAGCGTAAAAGAAGTTAGCCGCTATGCCGCAGCCCCTGCGTTATCTCCAGAGCTGAACATGCAGAATCCAAAGGAAATGAACCATTCATTAAACCAAAATGGTACAACCATAATTCCACCAGACATAGGCGAGATGACCACTGATCAAACCAGTACACGCAAAGCTGTCAAACAAAGGAAGAGCGGGTTCTGTTGTCTGCGTTTCCCTCCAGGTCGTTGGTAAGTAGATGCGGAAGTATCATGTATAGATGATGTGTAGTAATTGATTATCAGCCAGTTGTGTGAGCCATATTACTTGCACCAAAACTTTACACAAGATGTCTGTGAGATTTCGGATCACATTCACATGCGGATCCGTTGAATAAGAAATTGCGTCGGTTGAATATTCTATTGATGTCATCTAGACCTGTGCATCTTGTAGTGGGTGTGGGTCCCTCCACATGTGGGACCCACACAAAGTTTGGAAAATGAAGGGGACGGCTGGAGAAATCAAACGTGACGGCTGGGAGGAATCAAATATGGTAGACGCACTCAACTAGGGATGGCAATTCAATCGTAACCGAACCGTAACCGAACCGGTCAACGTGGTTAATAACCGAGTTGACCACGCCCGCGGTTAAAACCGTAACCGAACCGACAAAATTGGACGGGTAGGTTAAGGGTATGGTATTTGCCATACCCGACCCGACCCGACCCGATTATTTAAATTAAGTAAGACATTTAATTATCACTACAAGAAAAATGCATATAATTAATAGAGTAAAAATGACCAAAAAAGAATTTGTCACATTTATTAGTATATGTGACAATTTGTTGTGACGATTCATGATTCGTCAATTATATATTCTATATAATTGACGAATTCTTCGTTAAGTGTACCTTTCGACACAAAAAACCCCCCTTTTTTGCACCAACAGTTGAAGCTATTTACTATAATTGACCAAAATATTTGTAAATAATTGTTCTTCATTTCTATTTTTATTATAATTGACGAATTATTCGTTAATTATAACGTTTGTCACAAAAGATTCTATCTTTTGGCGGCTTGACGCCAATACCCGCAGGCTAGATAATTATTATAACCGATAAACAAGTTCGTATTTAATTTTTGTCAATTATGTGTTTTATAAT